>KE504727.1:290165-312050 GCA_000441515.1 Elaeis oleifera
CCTTAGCAAGCAACTCTCCAAGAGAGTATAAATAAATGATTAAGCTTAGAAGGGTAATTCCCAGTCTAACAATATAATTTTATAGTTACTGATAGAAAATTTCTCATAACTGATAATTATCGAATGCCAAAGCTATTGCCCGACTCCTTTCATAGCAAGACTGCTTTATTCTTCTTTTCTTTTGATATCTATCTAACGGCCCAGCCCTTAGAAGCTTAGGACCGGCCCAGAAACAGGGACATGCGCAGCGCATGGGAGAGGGAAGGAAGAAAACTCTTAATCGGAGTTTTCTTCCCTCTAATCTCCGACGAGATAAGGGCGGAGTCCCAATTAGGTTAAGAAAACCCCCTATAAAAGCCCCCTCCCCTCTTAGATCTTCATCAAAGCTTTTGGAAACTCATCGGAATGTCTCCCAAGAGTTTCCGCAGGTTCTTGGATGGGAAGAAAGGGGTCGTCGGAGTTCTTCTCGACCACTGGAGCAAGGTAAGCTCCTTCCCTCCCTTCCTTCTTTCTTGGTTGTCCTTTCTTTACCGGCGAGCGACTGCAAGCCGTCGGATTTGAACCAAACAGAGTCATCCCTATTTTGTTTCTTTTTCCCACATGCCACCGGCAACAGCTGCCATTGGGGCTGTCACCGGGGCTGTGTGTTCGCCGCCGTCGGGAACCACCATGAGTGGCCGACGTCGGCCTTCCTTGGCTGCACGTGGGGGGAGAGGAGAAGAAGGGGATCGGGTCCCCTGTTTTGGATGAGGAGAAGAGAAGAAGAAGCTTCTTCTCTCTCTCTTCTCATATAATTAATAAATTGAATAATTAATTAATCAATTTATTTTCTTTAGATGGTTTAGAAAAATTTGAGAAGGAAAAAATGTTGGAGACAAGGGTGAGGATCCCGATAAACCCCAATAAAAGATTTTAAAAAATTAATTTGATTTATTTGATTTATTTTGTAATATTAATTTAATATATATAACAGAACAGTCCATCGGACAGGAGGGCATCGAGTAGGATTTTGACATCCAGAGCATAATGCAGTGAGTCTGATTTATCACTGATTGAGATAATTAAGAATCCCTGTACATGATTATTAAATATAGATATATACCATTTTGCTGTTGGATTTGCTTGTATTGATGGATTTACTAGGGTTGAGATATAATCGTTCCTTGAATAATTTTTTGGTATGATTTACTCATTTATTGATTATGCATATATATTAGTGGTTGATATTACATTTATATGGATATGACATTCTTTCTCGATCATATTGAAACTTTAAATTTATTTGGTAAAATAACATGAAATTAATGTGAAATAAAAGATGAAGAATATATGGTTTGGACTAGCCTCATCATGGAATAGCCTGTCAGGAGCTTATACCTAGGATAGTCTTCACGGGCTTATATTTGGATCAGCCGATTAGGAGCTCATATCTGAGACAGCCCGTCAGAAGCTTATATCTGGGACAGCCCCCACAGACTTTCATACATGAGATAGCCAGCTAGGAGCTCATACCTGGGACAGCCTTGATGGGCTTATGAGCGAAAATTTGTTGGATAAAGACTGAGGCATAGTCTTGGTTAGTCCAAAGCCAAAAAGGATGAAGGTCATCAAACTGAAGTTGTGGAAAGATGAATTAGATGTTAAGATCATATAGATTAATGTTGAATAAGACCTCACTTGATGGTATATGATGATCTATTATGTATTCAATGCATGTTTATGCCAGTATTTGAGTTATTACATATATATATATATATATATATAATGAGTTTTCATGACATTGTATTGATATTTATATATTTTTTTCTTCATCCATTATTCTGATATAGATGTACAGTGATTCTTACTGAGCTGAAGAAGCTCATATTCCCTTGTTATTTTTTTTTTCAGAACTACAGGATGCTTAGTTTGAATGGGTTGGGTGAGAGAAGTCAAGTACTGAAGCTTTTAGTAATTTAGCTAGTTTAAATGTTCTGATACCAATGAATATTTGAATGATTGTATTTGAACAAGTTTACTATTTGATTTGGAGGTGTGACTCGATTGACATGTTGGTATTTATCTCATTATTTAAAATATTTGAATTTATATTTATTTAGGCCTTTCATGTTCTCTAGGACACTGCTTTAGAGATTGTGTGGCCGTGTCACGTGGCCAACCCAAATGTTGGGTTCGGGACGTGATAGAGTAGTATCAGAGCCTAGATTTTAGGAATCCTAGAGTTCACTTCAGAGAAAGTGTATGTGAGTAGACCTTTAGATTGAAATAAACTGATATGAGGCACATTCTTGACTAAAATGAATTGTGATACTAATAAGAATCTATGTAGGTTGATATGACGTGAGGGACTAATCGTGGGCATAATCGGAGACCTACTCAATTTGCTGGCTCTAATGCTTGGGAGCCTTCTATGCAGCAAGAAGATGCCCCACCCTCACCAGTTAATGATGCACCACAACAAGAACATCCTAACGAACCCATTGAAGTCACTCTCGGGATAGAAACTCCAGGTGAACCTGAAATTCAGTCTGGAGAATAAGTTACTGCATCCCAATTAATGCAAGTATTGGTTCAATAACAAGCTGCGGTGAGGGAAGATATGAGAAAGATATTGGAGGTGTAGCAGGGACAACAATAACTATTTTAGAAGTGGCAGTCTCAGCAGCAATAGAGAGCTAAAAATCAACAAGAGCGTCAAATCAATTTGATAGACTTCAAAAATATGTACCACCCGCATTCACCGAAACCTCAGATCCTATAGAAGCTGAATGTTGGTTGAAAATAATAAAGAAAGTTTTCCATGCTCTGAGATGTCCCACTGAGGAGAAGGTCACTTTTGCCACTTTCATATTACAAGGTGAGGCAGCCGATTGGTGGGGATGGAGATAAAAAAATAAGGCCGAACGATGCACCTTTACTTGAAAAAATTCAAAAGATCTTTTATGAGAGATATTTTCTCAGAATATTCGACTCCAAAAGTTTCGAGAGTTCGATCGACTGGAGCAGGACTACATGATAGTTGCTCAATATGCAGCCAAATTTGAAGAACTATCCAGATATGCCCCTGCACTGATAGCTGAGGAAGGTGTTCGAGCCAGAAAATTTGAGAATGGACTAAGAGGTCGAATCCAGCAACTAGTGACTGCATTTGAGCTGTCCACTTACAAAAAAATTATTAACAAATATCTAATAATAGAAAAAAGACTTAATGATGTCCAAGCAGCAAGAGAGAAAAGTATAAAAAAAAGAGGACAAGCAAATGATTCTCAAGGTCATAGTAGCAGAACCTTCAAACCAAAGATCTCGAAACCAAACTAAGCTACCACTGAAGGTAAAGCACAACCTCAAGGAAGCATTAAATATTATAGGTGTGGAGGACCCCATTTTAAATGAGATTGCACATGATCTGAAGGATAGTATTACAAATGTGGACGGGATGGCCATAAGACAATTGTATATCGTAATAGAGGAGAATCTCAAAGACAGCAGATGCCTCAATATTTTCAGAATATCCTTGCAAACTGGGCATCTCAAGATGTACAATAACAAGATGGGGACAACAAAATCTAGGACCCAAGGACAAGTCTATGAACTTATGCAATAGAACGCTAATGCCTCTAACTCAGTGGTGACAGGTCTTGAACCGACCCCTAATTCTTTTCAGTATACATGTCATGGAATATTATGAGTTATATGCTTCAATATATATAGATATATAGCCATGGATGATGAATGTGTAGCATGTAATTATCTGACAAGTCTGATTAAAATATTATCCAACAATGTCTATGCTCTGTTTGATCCTGGTGCTATCCACTCTTTTATATCAACTAGTTTTATTAAGAGGACCAATGAGTTGTCTCTTGTACCTTTAGAAAATAATCTCTGTGTCTCTATGCCAAGTGGAGATGTGATCTTGGTTAATTCAATTTGCAAAGATTGTATCTTGAGTATTAAGGACAGAGAGATGAAAGTAGACTTATTAGTCCCAGAGATGAAGGACTTTGATTTGATCTTGGGGATGGATTGGTTAGCGGCATATCATGCCATGGTTGATTACTTTGAAAGACAGTAAGGTTTCAAATCCCAGATCAGTCAGAGTTTAGTTTTGTGAGTAATAAACTCTTCTTCCACCAGAAGTTCATCTCAACTATTCATGTCAAGAGACTCCTTAGAAAAGGATGTGAAGGATTTCTAGCCACTATATTAGACACTCAAGATAAGAAGCTCAAGTTAGAGGATATCTCTATTATGAAAAATTTTTAATATTTTTCTGATGATCTGCCCAGATTATCTCCTGATCGAGAGATTGAGTTTTCTATTGATTTGATTTCTGACACTGGTCCAATTTCTAAAGCTCCTTATCGTATGGCTCTAGCAAAACTGAAGGAATTGAAAAAGTAATTATAAGAGCTGTTGGATAAAAAATTTATTAGACCTAGTGTATCACCTTGGGATGCTCCGATACTATTTGTGAAAATGAAAGACGGTAGTCTTCGACTTTGTATAGACTATCGAGAATTAAATAAGATAACAGTACGAAATAGATATCCTTTACCAAGAATCAATGATTTGTTTGATCAATTATAAGAGGCACAGGTCTTCCCAAAAATTTATCTCCATTCCGACTACCACCAATTGAAGATACAGCTCGGAGATACATCAGAAATGACCTTCCGAACTAGATATGGGCATTATAAGTTTTTAATCATGCCCTTTGGTTTGACTAATGCACCTGCAGTCTTCATGGATCTCATGAATCGAGTGTTCACACCGTACTTAGATCGATTTGTAGTTGTATTCATTGATGATATCTTGATCTACCCAAAGAGCCTACTAGAGCATGAAGAACATCTGAGGATAGTATTGCAAACTCTTAGGGAAAAGAAACTGTATGCAAAACTACAAAAGTATGAATTTTGGTTGGATAGTGTTACTTTCTCAGGCATGTCATCTCCAAAGATGGTATTTTAGTTGACCCAAAGAAAGTGGAGGCAGTAGTTGAGCGGAGCCGACCTTCTAATGTATCGAAGGTGCGTAACTTTTTGGGGATGGCTAGCTACTATCGAAAGTTTGTAGAAGATTTTTCTCATATTGCTATGCCCCTATTCCGTTTAACACAAAAATGAGTAAAGTTTGAATGGACAGATGAATACGAACAAAGCTTTCAAGAATTAAAAAGATGGCTAGTGACAGCTTCGATTTTAACTATTCCATTTGGGATGGAAGATTTCATTATCTATAGTGATGTATCTCGTAAGGATCTTGGTTGTATCCTGATCCAGAATGAAAAAGTGATAGCTTATGCCTCTCGACAATTGAAGTCCTATGAGTGGAATTACCCTACACATGACTTAGAGTTGGCAGCTATGATTTTTGCTCTAAAAATATAGAGGTATTATTTATATGGAGAGCATTGAGAGATTTTTACAGATCACAAAAGTTTAAAGTACATTTTTACTTAAAAGAAGTTAAACTTGAGGCTAAGAAGATGGTTGGAGCTACTAAAGGACTATGACTTGACAATAAGTTATCATCCAGGGAAGGCGAATGTGGTAGCCGATTCTCTAAGTAGAAAATTCTCTAATGAATTGGCCATGTTGATTACCTCGTAAAAGCCTATTTGTTAGATCTGGAGAGATCAAGAATTGAAATATGACTACATGATCCTCAAGTTTAACTTACAAATCTTACAGTACAACCTACCCTGATTGAAAGGATTAAATCAACTCAGAAAGAGGATTCAGAGCTATAGAAAATTAAAGAAGTAGTGGAATCCGATACACAAACTGAATTTTGGATACATACGGATGGTTCATTGAGGTTTGGTAATAGGCTATGTGTTCCTAAAGGTTCAAAATTAAGGAACAAGATTTTAGAGAAGGCTCACAGTTCGGCTTACACCATGCACCCAGGAGGTAGTAAAATGTATCGAGATTTAAAAGAAAACTTTTGATGGTCTGGCATGAAGAAGGATATTGCATAGTTTGTGGCTCAGTGTCTGGTATGTCAACAAGTAAAAGCAGAGCATCAAAGACTAGAAGGATCACTACAGTCTCTTCTTATTCTTCTGTGAAAATAGGAGTATATTACTATAGATTTTGTGACTGGTTTACCTAAAACACTTCGAAATAATAATGCTATATGGGTAATTATGGATCGGTTGACAAAATCAGCTCATTTCTTATCCTTTCGAGTTGGTCTCTCTTTGAAAATATTGGCAGGCTTGTATATAGAGCAGATAGTGAGACTACATGGGGTACCAGTTATTATTATGTCAGATCGGGATAGTAGATTTATTTCACAATTTTGGAAGAGCCTTCATAAAGCCGTTGGTCCTAAGTTAAATTTTAGTATAGCATTTCATCCCTAAACTGACGGACAATCAGAATGAACTATTCAAATCCTAGAAGATATGCTGAGGGTTTGTGTCATGGACCTACACGGTGCATGGGATAATCACTTATCATTGGTTGAGTTCGCTTATAATAATAGTTACCAAGCAAGCATCCAAATGGCTCCTTTCGAGGTATTATATAGAAGAAAGTGTAGATCTCTTATTTGTTGGGATGATGTAGGAGAAAAAAATTATTGGGGCCAGAAATAGTGCAACAGACTGTGGATAAAGTACACAAGATCCAGGAACGACTTCATACAGCTCATAACAGGCAAAAGAGTTATGGTGATAATAGAAGAAGGGAGCTGGAGTTTCAAGTAAATGACCATATTTTTTGAGAGTTTCTCCACTAAAGGTGTAATGAGATTTGAAGTTCGTGATAAATTGAGTCCAAGATATATTGGTCCTTTAAAATTTGGATAGAATCGGAGAGGTTGCATATCGGTTAGTGCTACCATTGGCTTTATCTGGTGTGCATAATGTATTTATGTGTCAATATTAAGGAATATATTCCAGATCCAAGTCATGTGGTAAATTATGAGCCCTTACATCTTCAGAAGGATCTGACTTATGAAGAGTATCCAGTGCGGATTGTTGATTGAAAGGATCAGGTGTTGCGACATTGAACTATCCCTTATGTGAAGATACAATGGAGCAACCATAGTGAAAGAGAGGCTACATGGGAACTCGAAGCAGCAATGAAGGTTAAGTATCCACAGCTCTTTGGAAACTAAAGTATGTTAATTTTGAAGACGAATCTTTTTTTTAGGAAGGGAGAATATAACGGCCTGGCCCTTAGAAGCTTAAGACCAGCCCAAAAATAAAGACATGCGCAGTGCACAGGAGAGGGAAGGAAGAAGACTCCAAATCGGAGTCTTCTTCCCTCTAATCTTCGATGAGATCGAGGTGGAGTCTCGATTAGGTTAGGAAAAATCCCTTTTACATAAAAGCCCCTCCCCTCTTAGATCTTCATCAAAGCTTTCGCAAACTCACCGAAATGTGTCTCAGGAGTTTTCGCGGGTTCTTGGATGAGAAGAAAGGGGTCGTCGGAGTTCTTCTCAGCCGTCGGAGCAAGGTAAGCTCCTTCCCTCCCCTTCCTTCTTTTCTTGGTTGCCCTTTCTTCGTCGGCTAGCGACTGCAAGCTACCGAATTTGAACCAAATAGAGTCATCCCTATTTTTTTCCCACATGCCGCTGCCAACAGCTGTCGTCGGGGCTTTATGTTTGTCGCCTTCGGAAACCACCATGGGTGGCCGACATCGGCCTTCCTTGACTGTGTAACACTCGGCCCATTTGGGCCTTGGATCAGGCCTAAAAATCTAGAAGCCCAAAGCCCATACAAAAAAAAAAACAGAACGGAAAGAAGACTCCCGATAGGAGTCTTCTTCTCCGATGAATCCCAAACGAAAAGGGAGTCCTTGGACCATCGGAGCCCTAGGACTTTCTATAAATAGGCCTCCCCTCCCTCAAGACCCTCCACCGATGATATTCGAGCTAGATTTCTCCTCTTTTCTCCATTGAAGCTGCGGCCTTTTCTTTTGTGTTCATCAAAATCGAAGGTCAGAGATGCCACCGGAGCTCAGGTAAAGCTCCAATTTTTTTTCTCACCCTCTTTTCTTTCTTCCCATGACTTTATCCACCCTCGCCTGCTGTCGGATTCATCAGAAAATCCACAAAACCATAAGGCCCTATTTTGCTCTATTCCATCGGGCCACCTTCCTTTCTTTTTCGGCCACCGGCACCGTCGGTTGCGGTGTCTCACCCTTAGGATAGGATCCTCATCCCTTTATCTCTCTTCCTTGAAGGTATTGACCGTCGGTGACTGGCCAATGATTGAAAACAAAGAAAAGCGACGGTCCCTATTTTTCTGATTTCTTCTTAATTTCTTGCCAGCCGATCCTTGCCGTCGGCCATCCCTTGCCTCACCATCGTCGACCGTCACTATCGGACATCCGGCCAAGCCACCGCCCATCGTCGAAGCCTGAGCCATCGAGCCCCTTCCCTTATGGTCCTCCCCTGTTCAGCCAAGGAAGAGGAAAGAAAGAAGAAAATGGAAAAGGAAGAAGAAGGAAGAAAGAAAAGATAAAAAAAGAAAAAGACAAAAAGATAAAAAAAATGAGAGATTTTTCTCTCTCTCCTCTCTCTCCCTCTTTTTCTCTCTCTCCTCTCTCTATCTTTCTCTCTCCAGTTTCTCTCTCTAGAATTTTCTCTCTCTTCATGGATTTTCTCTCTCTAGAAGTCTTGTGGACCAATGGAGGGTCCAGATACTTAGATAAATTTCAATTTTGACTAATCCTAAGAGAGATCCTGGATTTATGTTATTAGGATCGTTTATCCGTAATTTCTCCATATATGATTTTATATTTAATCCTGATCATGTAAAGATGTAATTATTATACAAGAAGATATGGAGTAAAATATTTTGATTTTAGATTCGTAGATTGAGGAGCTCATCAAATTTTATATTTAGATTGATCACCGATATAGGTAAGAATCTCTGTACACGATCACCATTATATATGCTATTTTACCGTTGGTCTTGCATTATTGATTTTGCATCGTTGGATTTGAGATCGATGAATTTGCTATATCTAAGACACCTTTATTTGCTTCTATAATTTTTGAGCTTGAGTATGTTATATCAATATATATGTATCAATGATTGATGACATAATTATATGGATATGACATATCTAAATAGATCACAGTATAAATCAGAATTGATTTGATGAAATTAACACATAATGATTAAATAAAAAAAAGAAGATATGGTATGGATTAGTCTTGTCATGTGGAACAGTCCACCAGAAGCTTATGCCTGGGACAATCCGTCAGGAGCTTATGCCTGAGATAGCCCCCACTGGCTTATAGGTGGATCAGCCGGTCAGGAGCTCATATCTGGGATAGCTCGTCAGGAGCTTATGCCTGGGACAGCCTCTCACGGACTTTCATACGTAGGGAAGTCAGCCAGGAGCTCATCCTGGGACAGCTTTGAAAGATTTTTAAGTAGAAATTGATTCGGATGATGACTGAGGTATAGACCTGGTTAGTTCAAAGTCAAAAGAAAAGGTTAAAATTATTGATTATGAAAGAAAATGAACAATAAGATATGAAATAATTGTTGAACAAAAGTATTTCACCTGTTAATATATGATGATACATCTCTTTTGACAAGATAGATAATTTATAGATGTTTGCAGTGTTCTGAATATTGAATATCAAATTTTATATTTTATTGCTTATTCTTATTTTCAGATTATATTATTATATTGATGTGATATGAAAATTCTTACTGGACTGTAAAGCTCACATTCCTTCATCTTTCTTTTCTTCTCAGAGTTGCAGGATGCTCATGATTGGCTATGGTCTGGATTTACGGGTGAGTAGATGAATAAATAGAATGTCATGATATTCGATCAGAGGATTGAAAGAATTTCAATTATAAATATGCAAGTTTTATTAGTTATTATTGAAATTAGATATTATGGATGTTGAGGATGTAATGATTTAATTTTGGCCTTGCATATTCTTTTGAGCTTGCTCTAAGGAGTGTGCGGCCATCATGTATCCGACCTGGGTGTTAGGTTTGGGGTATGACAGAATGATATCAGAGCTTAGGTTATGATCATTTGGAGATTATGATATAAGTGATTAGGATATGACAGAATAGTATTAGAGCTCAGGTTATGATCATTTAGGGATTATGATATAAGTGATTAGAATATGACAGAATGATATCAGAGCTTAGGTTTAAGATTACTAGAGATTATGAAGTGATATCAAAACTTTATGCATGATCAATAGGATGTGACAGAGTGATATCAGAGAATATGACTGAAATAGTATTAAAACTTTAAGGTCACTAGGGACTGTGACATTTCTAAGATTATAATCAATAGAGTATGATAGATGATATCAGAGTTTAAGATTATGATCATTAAAGATGTGATAGAATGATATTAGAGTTTAGGTTATGATCACTAGAGAAATAATTTAAATGGTATTTGAGCTTAAGGTTATAATTATTCAGGATTGTGACTTTAGTGATATTTAAACTTAGGTTATGATCATAAGGAACATGATAGACATAAAAAAAAGATTCAATTTTAAATTTTGAATCAATAGATACTATGATAAAATTTATGCATAAGTGATATATGATGTCTATAACAGAATTGACGAGTTATATCTTGAATTTCAATTAGTAAGGTTGACCTAAGTATGAGATGTGTTGATCTTGGAATGAAGAGGAAGATATTGATGAGTTGTGTTGAGTATACTCAATTATCTATTCAATGCGAAACTTATATGGATAAAGGTCGTGATAATTTTCTGATTTTGATATTAATTTCTAAGCATTATAAAATTTTTGGACTTATCAGAAGGAAGTTAGTTAGGATGTGGTCTAAGAAGAAATTACATCATACGAGAGAGAAATATTTTGAGCATTGAACCTATAAGAGGTCATATATGAAACTCAATTTTGATGAAAAATATACTTGAATTTTATTATGAGAATATGAGATACACATATTAGTGAAATCTTTGGTTATTCAAAATATCATATTTGAATGTGAGTTTTTTTGATCTTTCAAGTTGTATTGAATTTCAAGTCAAAAATTTATTTTCTAAGTAGATCTAAGATATTTTGATATTATTGTTAAATTAAATACGAAGAATTAGTTTGTTAGAATATGATATATAGGTTATGATGAAATCTTTAATAATTTATATTTCTATCTTTGGATTAGATTTCTTATTTTTTTCTTGTGATTATTAAAGATTGTGGACTGTAATTCAAGTCAGAATTTAGATTTCTGAATTGAATTAAGATATCTTGCTAGTGTTAAAATTTTGAATAACTTATACAAGGGATAAGATTTTGTATGGATTTATTGATTAATATTAAGGATTGTGATGAAGAGAGTTTTACAAGAAATAATCAAGTTGATTCTACTTACAGAGATGTTGACTTGAGTTCTTCTAGTTTGTTCGAGTTGGAGTTAATTTTTTTAAAAAAAGATTGATTTGAGAATTGTCTAAATGATTGTAAGATAAATCTAAGGTTAACTCTAATTAATTTCAGACATGTTAGATCCTTAAAGAGTGATGAAGCTTATGCAATAAATTTAAATATAAAAAATGGATCAAAATTTAATTTAATATGCTATATCCAAAGGTAGTAAAGATAAAGAAACTTAAAATTTTGCTCTAAGATCTATATAAAATTTAAAAGTTGGATCTATCTTTGATTGATCTAACATACAAAGATATTCTTATCTTTCGATAAACCTATATAATTTGATAAATTAATATCAGAGTGCGCAGCAAAAATATGATGGATTAAATTGATTAAAAATATTAATTTTTTATTCAAAAGATATTATGATAGAATATATTAGTTGCAAATAAGAAAGAATTTTATTGATAATGAAAGGAGTCTATAAATTTTGACCTAATATGATCATAGTCGGATAATTTTATCAGTAGATTATATCATTATAGATAATGCCAAGAAGAACCTTAGACATCTGAATTTCTATCATAGGTAGTTTGAGACAATTATGAATTCTGAGTGAAATGTATTGGATAAATAACTGTAGTATGTTAATACAAGTCTAAAATGTTATTGTTCTTTAAAAAAATTGAGAAATCAATAAGAAGGGATGAATTTGAGATTTCATATAATTTGTTAAATCAAGATCATGAGAAATAAATAATATGTAAGACATTATCGAAAACGTGAGAATGACATGAAGAATGTATATTTTGAAATATATATCTCAAAAGACATAATTTAATTTCGAGGATGAAATTATTTGAAGAGGGGAGAATGTAACACCGGCCATTTGGGCCTTGGATCTGGCCTAAAAATCTAGAAGTCCAAAGCCCATACAAAAAAAATAGAACGAAAAGAAGACTCCCGATAGGAGTCTTCTTCTCCAATGAATCCCGGACGGAAGGGAGTCCTAGGACTACCGGAGCCCTAGGACTCTCTATAAACAGGCCTCCCCTCCCTCAAGATCCTCCACCGGCGATATTCGAGCTAGATTCCTTCTCTTTTCTCCATTAAAAGCCGCGGCCTCCTCTTTTTGTGTTCATCGAAAATTGAAGGTCGGAGATGCCACTGGAGCTCAGGTAAGGCTCCAATTTTTCTTCCTCACCCTCTTTCTTTTTTCCATGGCTTTGTCCACCTCGCCAGCCGTCGGGTTCATCGGGAAACCCATAAAACCATAAGGCCTTGTTTTCTCTGTTCGGTCGGGCCACCTTCCTTCTTTCTCGACCACCGATGCCACCGATTGCGGCGTCTCACCTTTAGGATAGGACCCTCGTCCCTTTATCTCTCTTTCCTGAAGGTATTAGCCGTCGGTGATCGGTCAATGACCGAAAATAAAGAAAAAGCGGCGGTCCCCTGTTTTTTTGATCTCTTCTTGATTTCTTGCCGGCCGATCCTTGCCGCCGGCCATCTCTTGCCTTACCACCATCGACCGTCACTGTCGGACATCCGACCAAGCCGCCACCCCTCATCGAAGCCTGAGCCATCGAGCCCCCTTCCCTTATGGTCCTCCCTTATTCAGCCAAAAAAGAGAAAAGAAAGAAGAAAATGCGGAAGGAAGAAGAAGAAGAAAAAAAAAGATAAAAAAGATAAAAAAAGAATGAGAGAATTTTCTCTCTCTCCTCTCTCTACCTTTCTCTCTCCAATTTCTCTCTCTAAAATTTTCTCTCTCTTCATGGATTTTCTCTCTCTAGAAGTCTTGTGGACCAATGGAGGGTCCAGATACTTAGACAAATCTTAATTTTGACTAATCCTAGGAGAGGTCCTGGATTTATGTTATTAAGATCGTTTATCTATAATTTTTCATATATGATTTTATATTTAATCCTGATCATATAGAGATGTAATTATTGTACAAAAGATATGGAGCAAAATATCTTGATTTTGGATTCATAGATTGAGGAGCTCATCGAATTTTGCATTTAGATTGATCACCGATAGAGGTAAGAATCCCTATACATGATCATCATTATATATGCTATTTTACCATTGGTCTTGCATTATTGATTTTGCATCATTGGATTTGAGATTGATGAATTTTTTATATCTGAGATACCTTTATTTGCTTATATGATTTTTGAGCTTGAGTATGTTATGTCAATATATATGTATCAATGATTGATGGCATGATTATATTGATATGACATATCTAAATTGATCACAGTATAAATCAGAATTGATTTGATGAAATCAATACATAATGATTAATAAAAAAAAAGATATGGTATGGACTAGCCTTGTCATGTGGAACAATCCATCAGGAGCTTATTCCTGGAACAGTCCGCCAGAAGCTTACGTCTGGGACAGCCCCACTGGCTTATAGGTGGATCAGCCGGTCAGAAACTCATGCTTGGGACAGTCCATCAGGAGCTTATGTCTGAGACAGCCTCTCAGAGCTTTCGTATGTGGGACAGCCGGTCAGGAGCTCATCCTGGGACAGCCTTGAAAGGCTTTTAAGTGAAAATTGATTTGGATGATGACTGAGGTATAGACTTGCTTAGTCCAAAGTCAAAAAGAAAAGGTTAAAAATCATGTGATTATGAAAAGAAAATGAACAATAAGACATGAATAATTGTTGAACAAAAGTATTTACCTGTTAATATATGATGATACATCTCTTTTGACAAGACAGATAATTTATAGATGTTTGCAGTGTTCTGAATATTGAACATCAAATTTTATATTTTATTGATTATCTTTATTTTATATTATATTATTATATTGATGTGATATGAAAATTCTTACTGGACTGTAAAACTCACACCCTTCATCTTTTTTTCTTTTCAGAGTTGCAGGATGTTCATGATTGGCTATGGTCTGGATTTGTGGGTGAGTAGATGAATAGATAGAGTGTCATGATATCTGATCAGAGGATTGAAAGAATTTCAATTGTAAATATGCAAGTTTTATTAGTTATTACTAAAATTAGATATTATGGATGTTGAGGATGTAATGATTTAATTTTGACCTTGCATATTCTTTAGACTTGCTCTAAGGAGTGTGCGGCCATCACGTATCCGACCCGGGTGTTGGGTTCGAGGCGTGACAGGCTGCACGTAGGGGGAGAGGAGAAGAAGGTGATCGGGTCCCCTATTTTGGACGAGTAGAAGAGAAGAAGAAGCTTCTTCTCTCTCTCTTCTCAAATAATTAATAAATTAAATAATTAATTAATCAATTTATTTTCTTTAGATGGTTTAGGAAAATTTGAGAAGAAAAAATGTTGGGACAAGGGTGAGGATCCGATAAACCCCAATAGAAGATTTTAGAAAATTAATTTGATTTATTTGATTTATTTAATTATTTGTAATATTAATTAATATATATAGGAGAACATTCCATCGAACAGAAGGGCATCGAGTAGGATTTTGACATCCAGAGTATAAGACAGTGAGTCTGATTTATCACTGATTGAGGTAAGAATTTCTGTACATGATTACTAAATATAGATATATACCATTTTACCGTTGGATTTGCTTGTATTGATGGATTTACCTGGGTTGAGATATAATCATTCCTTGAATAATTTTCAGTATGATTTACCCATTTATTGATTATGCATATATATTAGTGGTTGATATTGTAATTATATGGATATGACATTCTTTTCTAATCATATTGAAACTTTAAAATTTATTTGGTGAAAACAATATGAAATTAATATGAAATAAAATGATGAAGAATATATGATTTGAACTAACCTCGTCATGGAATAGCCTGCCAGGAGCTTATGCCTAGGACAGCCTTCACGGGCTTATACTTGGATCAGTCGATCATGAGCTCATACCTGGGACAGCCCGTCAGGAACTTATGCCTGAGATAGCCCCATGGACTTTCATATGTGGGACAGCCAGTCAGGAGCTCATGCCTAGGACAGCTTTGATGGGCTTATGAGTGGAAATTTGATTGGATAGAGACTGAGGCATAGTCTTGGTTAGTCCAAAGCCAAAAAGGATGAAGGTCCTCAAACTGAAGTTGTGGAAAGATGAATCAGATGTTAAGATCATATAGATTAATGTTGAATAAGACCACACTTGATGGTATATGATGATCTACTATGTATTCAATGCATGTTTATGCCGGTATTTGAGTTATTATATATATATATTATGAGTTTTCATGACATTGTATTGATATTTATATATTTTTCACTTCATCTATTATTCTGATATAGATGTACAGTGATTTTTACTGAGCTGAAGAAGCTCATATTTTTTGTTGTTTTTTTTCTTTTTCAGAACTACGGGATGCTTAGTTCGGATGGGTTGGACGAGAGAAGTCAAGTACTGGAGCTTTTAGTAATTTAGTTAGTTTAAATTTTCTATTACCAATGAACATTTGAATGATTGTATTTGAACAAGTTTACTATTTGATCTGGAGGTATGACTCGATTGACATGTTGGTATTTATCTCATTATTTAAAATATCTGAGTTTATATTTATTTAGGCATTACATGATCTTTAGGGTACTGCTCTAGGGATTGTGTGGCTGTCACGTGGTCAATCCGGATGTTGGGTTCGAGGTGTGACAATCTAATGCCTCATAGCCAACATAGTTTTTTTCTCTCGATCAATTTCCATCAAATTTCCATCTCTATATTACCTACTTGTCTTCTATTTCCCATCCTAAATTTTTATCCCATTCTTGATAGAGATTTATATTAAGCACCCAAGGTCATCGTCTCATTGATTGGCCTCTTCTATCTGTTTAATCTTTTCTGGAGCAATATAGGACCTGCTTTTATTATAATTATAAATAATAATTTATTCCATGGGCTCTGTTATCTGAACAAGAAATATATGTGGTCATTCCCCTATTTTCCCTGTGCAGCAAAGCACATGCATGGCACGTCCCAGGATGCCATCTCTTTCATGCAGTGGGATAAAGGCATGACTTCTTGTAGATGAACAGCTAAGAGAAAAAGATGTCTCAGAATGGTCGAAGTAACCTGCATTATAATAATGGACATATACACATATGACATGCGCGCTTGCGTGTCCGCTCATTAGTTGTTATAGAACTAAAATTTCTTAATATCTTTACTCATCAAACCTCGACATTCATGACATCATTACATCACGGTCAGTATGAACCACATGTTTAAACTTGTCCATTCATCGTCATCATTATCATCTCATCTAGATCTGCACTTTTCCGAGCCACTATGTATGTGCCAATGATGATGAGTCTCTCAAACAGGGTTGAGAAATGGAGAGGAATAGATGCTTGTATGCTAGGGTTGAGCCTATGTTTGTTTGCAAGTGATTGGGATTCATAAAACATTAAAGTTGCAGGGTTCATGCATCTGGTCACGCCAATGGATGCAAGGGTTTGCGGGCAATGGATTCTTTCTGATGCCCCAACAGTCAACCAACTAGCGGTGGGTACTGTCTGTTCTTTGCAGTGCGCCCCCACCTCATGACCTTCTTTAGGTTCCCAAACAATTTGCTGGGGTTTGGGACTTGGGCAGGATGGGTCGGCATCTCGGTTTGGGTAGGTGGGAGGTCAGGTGTACGTCCTAGTTTTTATTAGTCCTGTCGGATCTTTTTCATGGACCTTATCTCGGATCCTAAATGGATGCTGCTTAGAAATAGAACTCGGTGATCGGTGTAAAGTACAGCTTCCCACTATTTTCTTTAGACTCTAAGCCAACTTTTGCAGCTTAACTAGTGGATAATTGTTCGGTTTGTCTTGAGATTACTTTTAGTATAGGATAAGTTCACATCAGTTGAAAGCCTATCTTTGGATGGCAATTCATCAAGTCCATATCAAATTAGGACATCGATCTGAATAGATTTATTATAGAAATATCAGTGTGAATCCAAATCAATATACTCTATTATATATATCTTTGTAATCTTAAAGAGAGTAATAGTAATTGAGTGATAATTGAGTGTCCTAAGACCTGGTATATTGGAGGTTAGAGTTTGTAAGATAATTATTTTTTTTATAGTAAAGCTATTACATTGTCTCTACTCGTGAACGTAGATTAATAAATTGAACCACATCAATTATATGTACATTTGTTCTTCTCTTTTTTCCTTCTTATTTTGTTGTTCTCATTGCTTGTCACAACAAGTGGTATCAGAGCTTTGATCTTTTGGATTGGAGTTTTGTGATGATAATCGCAAAATTTGAAATTGAGAAATCAATGGTATGAATGATTTCAACATCTGGTAGATTAAGATGCAAGTCTGTGTGATTCAACAAAGTCTGTAAAAGATAATGGAAGGCAGGGAGAAGTTATCCGATAGCATATACGATGGGGACAAAGAGGAGCTATTCTTTGGTAGATTGGGTGCTTACGAAAGTTGTTGAAGAGGAGACAATAGCTGAATTGTGATTAAAATTAGAGAGTAGATACATGACGAAGCCACTTGCAAACAGATTATATTTGAAGCATCGACTCTATCGCTTGTGTTGAAAGAAGGTATGCCTGTGAAAAATCATATTGATGAATTTAATAAACTATTTGGATTAAAAAATATTAGTGTTCCAATTGCTAATAAAGATCAGTTCCTTATTTTATTGTACTCACTACTATCATTTTATGAGATCTTCGTTGATACCATATTGTATCATAACTTTAGTCAATGATATAAAAGATGCCTTGCAATCTAAAGAGTTGAAGAAAAAAGTACCTGCAAGTTATAATTACTAGAGGTAGGAACAGAGAAAGGGGTTCAAACAGTAAGGGTAACTATAGATCAAAGTTGAAATATAAAAATATCTATTATTTTCATTATCATAAGACATATTAGAAGACTTTGTCCAGAAAGAAAAAAAAGGAATGAAAAGAGAGAGTATGTCTTTAAAGCAAATACTATGCAGCACAAGAAAATTTTGCAAGAAAATTTTGATTATGCTGGTAGTGAGATTCTGTCGATCAGTGCCAGTAGCTTTGGGATAGTAGATTTTTTATTTTGATTGTTCTTTCGTATGACTCCTAATACAAATTGATTTTCTACTTATCAAACAAGGGAAGGAAAGGTTCCATTGGGAGATAATAAATCTATTATGGTTGTTGATGGTTGAACAATTCAAATTGAGATGTATGATGGTATTATGCAGATCTTAAAAACTTGGAATGTACTTTCAGAATTTTTTTTAAAAAAATCTCCTTAGATACTCTAGATTCTCATGGATATAGTATATTGACGAAAATAGTTTGCTGAAAGTCTCTAAGGGAGCCCTTGTAGTAATTAAAGAAAAGTTGGTTAATGGATTATATCACTTAGTGGATAGAACAATAATGGATACTATAGTAGTTTCTTCATCATCAAGATTGCCAATTATGGATGCTACTCAGTTATGGCATATGTGTTTCGGATATCTAAGGGAGAGAAGGATGATGAATTTGTCCAAAAGATATTTGCCTGATACTGTGAAGATTCAAAAAAATTGGACTTGTGCAAATATTATATTTTAACAAGCAGTGTAGGGTAAAGTCCAGTACCGGTAATTACAGTACCAAAGATATATTAGATTACATCCATTCAAACCTCTATAGTCCCTCTTTAGTTGCATCAAGGAGTGCACATCATTATTTCTAACATTAAAGATTTAGGTATGTTTTCTAAAACACAAGGATAAAGTATTTGTCAAATTAAATAATATAAAATCTTGTTTGAGAAGCAGATTGGAAAGAAGATTAAAATCCGGACAACTGATAATAGCTTGGAAACTATTAAGTGAAGTTGATAATTTTGCAAGAATAAATGTATAGTGAGACATCGCACTGTATAGAGAATATCATGGCAGAATAGAGTTGAAGAATAGATGAACAGGACACTAATGGAGAAAGCTCGTTGTATGCTCTCAAATGATGGTCTTGAAAAAACTTTCAGGGCTGAGGCAGTTAATACAGCATGGTATCTGGTAAATTGATTTTCATCAACTACAATTGAGTGAAAGATTAAGCATGAGATATAGTCCAGTTATTTTATTAGTTATTCTAATTTGAGAATATTTGATTGCCCTGCATATGTTCATGTGATTAATGGTAAACTTGAATGGAGGAAAGATGCATATTCTTAGACTATGTAGATAGAAAAAGGATATAGATTATGGTGTATAGATGATTCTAGGTCACTTAAAATTATTATTCATAGAGATGTTATTTTGATGAGTCTGCTATATTACACTAGAGAAGGAATTTATTGGTAGTGTTGGTATTGTCAGTAAATAAGTGGAGCTTGATGTTGAAGCTCAAGGGCGAGTGCACAAAATTCTTCAGTTTAGCCCAATGAGATAGATATAGGATTTATATAGGATGATGCGTCACCACAGCAACAGCAATATAATATTAAAGAGATGAGGTAGGTTAGACCATCCTCACGACATGCTAACATGGAATTACTTAAAGTCTTATAGTAACTACAAGTATTAAAGATTGGGAACCTTCCTCATATCAGGATCTAGTTAATAGCAAAAAGTATATAGAATGGGCCACAACTATAAATGAAGAAATTGTGTCACTTAAAAAAAAATCATACTCGGGAGTTTGTCCAGTTACCTAAGGATAAGAGAAAGTAGGCATGTAAATGGGTTTCAAGAAAAAAGAAGATATTCCTAGGATTGAGATAGCATGGTTAGTTGTAAAGGGCTATGCTTAGAAGGACGGAATGGATTTTCATAAAGTATCTTTTCTATCATAAAGTATAGCTCCATATGTGTTCTATTTGCCATGATTTGTGTGTTCGATTTAGAGCTTCAATAGCTTAATGTCAGAATTACCTTCTTATATAGTGAAGTAGAGGAACAAATCTGAAATATCAAAGACAGAGCGGTTTCTTGTTCTATGTAAATTGAATTATATTTGTCTGTTGAAGAAATCTTTATATAGTTTGAGGTAATCATGTAGGCAATGGTGTAGAAGATTTGATACTTTCATAATTAATAATAGTTTATTAAAAATCTCTATGATAGTTGTATTTACTATAAAAAAACTTCTAGAGATTTTTGTATGTATTTGTTGTTGTATGGTACTGATGATACTTTGATTGCAATAAAGTAAATCAATAGATTGAAAGTTCAATTTAGTGATGAATTTGAAATGAAAGATTTGGATGTGGCGAAGAAGATTCTGGAGATAAAGATCAATAGAGATCAATAAGCAGATCAATTGTACTTATCTTAAAAAAATATATAGAGAAGGTGCTCGAACATTTTGATATAGATAGATTCAAACCAGTGAGTACTTCTTTGGCCACATATTTTAAATTATCTAGTTCCTTATCATCACAAATTGAGGAGAAGGTGGAGCACATGTCACATGTTTCATATGCTAGTGTATTTGGTAGCTTGATGTATGCTATGATTTATACTAGATTAAATATTTCATATATATATTATTAATATAGTTAGCAGGTACATGACCAATCTTAGAAAGATATGGGTAGATCGTGAAATGGATTATGAAATATTTGAGATATTCTATAAATGTTGGTTTAGTCTATCATAGTAGTAGATCAACTAGTAGTATTGCAAATGATGTTGATTCTGATTATACAGATGATTTGGATAATAATGATATTGTTGCAGTCCAGAAGATAGCCACCATAGAAAATTTAGTTGATATATTGATACAGCTACTTCCAATTATTGTTTGAACTTGATTGGTATTGGTAGAGGCTGATTCCCTAATGGGGCTGGTGAAAAAAGATAGCAAGAAAGATTATAATATATTTGACTTCATAAACTTCAAGCTAAGGTGAAGCTTTATTGAGTTTGTTTTGAATTTTACTTCTAGTAGGATAAACCTATATCAACTGAATGTTTATTTAGATAGCAATTCAAGGATATATCAAATTTGGACATTGGTTTAAACTAATTTATTATAGAAATATCAGTTTGAGTCTAAATTAGTTTACTATATTATATATATCTCTTGTTATCCTAAAAAGAGTAGTAGTAATTAAATAGTAATTGAGTGTCCTAGAGATCTGGTGTGTTGGAGTCTAGAGTTTGTGAGGCAATTTTGTATTCTGTAATCTCCACCTTATAGTGAAGTTTTTGCATTATCTCTACTTGTAGACATAAGTTAGTGGACCGAACTATATAAAATTTGTGTACTCTTATTTTTTTCTTGTCCTCTTTTCTTTTTCTTTCTCCTCTTTTTCCTTCTTGTTTTGTTATTCTGCTTATCTATTGCAACAATAATCTTAATTGGATGAGACTCACATAATTATTAGCTGCAACTAGATGCATATGAGGATCAGTGGCATGAAAAGGAGAAAGGATGGATACTTTAAATTAATTAAAATCTCTTACCACTTGATCTCGAGCATTTCATCACTCTAGAAAGGTTGTCATAGTTTTTATCTTTTCTTTGGGAAAGTCCATATTCTTTTATCGGATCCATCCATGCATGTCTCTTTTGTGTGTGTGTGTGGAGAGAGAGAGAGAGAGAGAGAGAGAGAGAGAGAGAGAGAGA
>KE504727.1:332934-347028 GCA_000441515.1 Elaeis oleifera
ATACGTTATTCTCTAAGCTCTCGTCTCTATCTCAAACTCTGCTAAAATTTCGTTCGAGCTCTCCATTCTTGTTGAGGCAGAGAACTGACTTGAGCATCGCAGGGTCTTGCCGGAGCAACTCCAACTCCGGTTTAGACTTTCTTTGCAGGTCCCGACGGCGACCGCGGCACCCTCGACTCCAGCATCTCCGACGCCGGCGGATTTTTGCAGCAACAATGTGTTTTAGGGGACCTCAGGTTAGTTGAAAGCTTTTCTAATATTCTTTTCTATCAAGCCAAGCCAGTGTAGACCAGATCGCTGTTCTGAAGTTTATTCTCTACATTTTTGAGATGGCTTCAGGTCCAAGAATTAACTTTGCTAAAAGTTTTGCTGTTGATTTGGACAAAGAAATACAATGGCAATATGTTGCTATCATGCTTAATTGTAGGGAAGATTATTTTCCCATCAACTATTTAGGACTGCCTCTCTCTGACTCCAGTCTCAAGAAAGCGGACCGCCCACCTCTTCTTGCTAGGTTCAATAATAAATAAGCTGATTGGATGGTAAGAACCTTTCAATTGGAGGAAGACTGGTTTTGGTGAATGCTGCCCTTGCTAACCTATCGTTTTTTTTTGATAAAAAATAGATCATCTATATAATTACTATGTGAATGCATCCAAAAAAAATTAGAAAACAAAATGTTCTTGAGAGGCCACGAGACCGACCTCAAATTCGTGTTGCGGAGTCACCTTTTATGACCAACTGATCAGCTCGTAGGATATGCCCTGTACAGATAATCTCGATCCAAGCCGTCCGAAGTTCAACACCTGGGACCTTGGGCTCGAAGAGGTGGCTCCCTCGGGGGGGGGGGCAAGTGGCCAACAGTCCGGATCTAGATCCACGAATCACAACCTAGCTCCACTACTCCTGCCTCTAATGCTACCATCGAAGTTAACCTTGAGTACCATCGAAGGAGGGGACTCTCAAGAGATGAACATTCGCTAAGTCATTGTACGAGCAAAATAGAAGTCCCAGGTCTCCAAAGATCTAACGTTTCGTTTGGATCAACCCTCATAAGGAAAGAAAGGAAGGAAAGGAGGGGAGGGAAAGGGAGGGGAACATCATCTTATTTGGATAGTCCTCATAAGGGAAGGAAAGAGATTAAAAGATCATTGTACCTTAATTTATTTTAAGATCTGTGGGTATTTTTATCTTTTAATCTATCACACGTTCCTTTTCCTTCCGATTTTTTTAAATCGGAAGAATTAGAAAACTAGTTTAACGGAGAGAAAGGGAGAGGGAGAGGTATCCCTCTCTTTCTCTCCCTCTCTCTCTCAAAAATTAATATCCAAACAAAGAAAAAAAAGAATCCCTCTCTTTTCTTTGCCTCTGAATCCCTCGATCCAAACGAAATGTAAAAGTCACATCATTAAGTTCCGTTGTCAGAGAAAGGGCTCGCTCCGGAACAACTCTCGCCAGACATCTCTTAAATTCAAATACCAAGCTATTCTGGGGTAACCAGATATGGTATATTCCTCTGGAAAGGTGTTGCTAATGTGAATGCATTTTGTTGCCCTCTTAGCTGGGGTGAGGTTTTAAAGCCAAAGAAGGGGAGGCCTTGGTATTAAAAACTCTAGATGACATGAAAAGAGATGTCCTTGGCCCTTGCGGGATTACGGTAACTTCAAGAAAATGTAAATAGATGAATGGATACGTTGATATAATATCATCAGGAATAAGTTGATATGTAACAGTAAGTGCAGGGCTTGTGCCACTGCTCTCCTATTCTGAGCCAAGACCAATCACTTGTCCAACTTATAATACTTCAGAGAAGAAAAAATTTCTTGCCTTGGTCTTTTATACATTAAACTTTCTTTATTAGTGCGCTACGAGACATCTAATTAATATATGGTGATTATGCAGTGTCATCCTGCAACTTAACAAAAGCCACGCCCATAGCAGCACAGATTTTTAAAGCCAAGTGGGCGCTTAGCTCAGTTCCTTTTTATTAAGAGCACATTGCAATCAGTACTTACTGTTTTAAGCATTCTTTTTCTGCCATCATAAATGCTTTGCTCAAGAAAAATAAATTATATATATATATATATATAATGATGACGAACTTTCTCTGCTTCTCTAGAAGAAGGAATAGAAAAGAATAGGGGCGCATGGGTGCAGCTTTGAAGAGTATATTTAGAATTTAATATTAACCACCATTGTGTTGCTACAATTTTGAAATTACCAAGCCACACCTATGGCCATATATTTGCATTTGTGTTGGAAGGCATTGATTGAAGGTGTTGGGCCCCTTCCTGTACACTACAATCATTTTAAGTAATGCAAGGAGTGAATTATTAGCAAGAAAGGTCCCAATTATTTTTACCTTTCTTCTTTCTTCTCAAATGCACATAAGTTGATATCTAACAAAAACACTCATAAAGCAGATACATCCCCATAATTATACCTATAAATATTTTATTTTATCTTTTCCTAACTATTTAGGGTATAAAGCAGGTGCATGAAAAGAAAATGATCCTCATTTTCCTTGTAGAAGGAAACATGAATTTGGTCAAATCAATGTCTAGTGCCATAATAATCTAGAATCTCATCTGAAACCTAATCAGAAGGTATTATGTTGGATTCCCTAGCTTGAATAGGTATCTAAGATCTCCCCAGCACATAATTGATATATGACTAAATACAAGCCCTACATGGATCCTCATATACTACTCCTATTTAAACCCCAGCATCCTTTCTAGGCTAAGGGTCTAAATTTGGTCAAATCTAATAGCTCATATTATAGTTAGTGGTTAACACCAAAATGAGCTTATGTTTCTTTACTCAAAAAAAGGGCCTATATTACAATGTTCTTTAGTTCACTGAACTATGGGCTACACCTGTTCGATATCATTTATAATAATCTAAGATCTCATTTAAAAAGCTAACAATCTTGTATGAGTATTCAAGATCTATCTATTGCATAACTAATATAGGACTAAACATGCCAGCAAAGATCCTCACATACTTCTCCTCATTTAAATTCAAACACGGACGTGTCCTTGCTATGCTAAGAGTTCAAATCCAATATAATTCAATTATAAACAATACAATTGGCACATAATTGATTCCAAAAAGATTTGTGCTATAGTATCCTTTAGTCTACATAGACCGTAGGCCAAGTCTGCTTTGATACTATTTATAATGACCTAAGATTTCATCCAAAAAAGTAGCCAAAAAATATTATTTGAGTTCTTTGTTTCTGAATATGTACCTTAGATCACTCCAGTAAACAACTAATATAGAAATAAACACATACTCTTACAAATACTCAAATATTCCTCCACTTAAACTTTAGCATATTTGCAATTCTAAGAATCCAAATTTAGTCAAATCCAATCACAAACATCACAATAAGCTTGTGATTAACTCCAAATAAATCCACATTATAGTATCTCCTAATTTACATGAGCCATAAATTAGATCCACTCCAATACCATCTATAGCGACTTAAGACCTCATCTAACATGACTAGCCGAAATATATTATTTAGATTTCTTAATTTTATATAAATACTTAAAATCTCGTCAATGCACAACTGACGTGGGATTGAACCATAGTCTACCGTATCATCCAATACAGCATGTACTGTATCATACCAGTCTCATACCAACATGCTGTCTCATAGTATATCGATACTCAATATACTATCCCGTACCATATTGGTACCAATATGAAGTCAAATACCGCAATGGTAAATCTTGGACTGAACATACGTCTTTATGGATCTTTACAAGCATACTAGTATTTGAATGAGGCTAATGACAAAAATTTCACCACACATTGAGATATTTGAAACTTATAGATGATTCTCATCAACTTCTTGTCCTCGAAAGTGATGGAAGATGCCCTATCAAATCAGGCACTGCACAATTAAAACATGCAGTTGAAGCCATCAGCAACAGAACAAAGTATTAGAAGCTTACAAGAAAAATTCGTGAACTACCGCATCCGATAAGAAGTAGAAAGTTAGTCAAACGGGCAGAATCATTACAGTGAAACATACAAAATACCGGCGCCCTGCTCATTCCGGCAACAGACAAACAAACTACATGGAAAGGACAATCAGAAGGGCCCTCCAAGCAAGATTACCAATGAAAAACAATAAATAATAGTAGTAGATATTTGCGTTTGGAAATGCCCAAATAACAACAGGTAATGAGCAAAAAACTTCAGTAATTAGTTCATTCACTGCCTGCGTTTAGAGAACCATCTTTCCCCAGTCCGATGCTCAGACTGTTGAATCTTCCACTTGAATAATCTCGTGGCAGCCTTTCTCCAATTGATTCATGTTGTCATCATATCTACAAATACATCATAGCTTATCCGTCCATCCTGCCAAAGTTCAGGAAGTATATCCATAAGAGATAAGGGGAAAAGGACATCTCTCTCAGCAGTGCAGAGATTTGATTCAACTTGTCAGCATCTACTTGTAAGATATCATTGGCAATATCTATGCTGTCAGCAGGTCCATTTTCCTCCAAGGCTTCTTGAACTTCTCTGGCTCTATAGCCGTTCCCATCTTTATCAAAGTGCGAAAAGGCCCTGTCGAGATGTTCATCATTTGCCATCCTGTGTAATAATGAGACAGCGCAAAATATTCTCCATAATCAAGCACTCCTTTTCCATTGCTGTCTACCTGTTTGTAAGAGACATATTTGGTTAAACTTGCAGCATTATCTGCTGAGCAAGATATGGGATTTAAACCCAATATGGTGAACATCTGTACATTCTGGACAAATGGCATAAAATTTGATGTAGAAACCCAAATTATAAGCACATCACTGACAAAACAGCAACAAATAAAATAAAGCTATCTGTTTTTATCAAGTAACTAGAAAATGAATCTTACCAAATCTTTCCCCTGCATGATCATCAACATGAAGCCATAAAGAATTATCCAACAATGCTTTGATCAGCTTTAAATTTCTTCAGGATAAAAATTTCTTCATAATCAAGCACTCTTTTTCCATTGCTATCTACCTGTTTGTAAGAGACATATTCGGTCAAACTCTGCAGCACTATCTGCTGAGCAAGATATGGGATTTAAACCTAAATATGGTGAACATCTGTACATTCTGGACAAATGGCATAAAATTTGATGTAGAAACCCAAATTATAAGCACATCACGGACAAAACAGTAACTAATAAAATAAAGCTATCTGTTTTTATCAAGTAACTACAAAATGAATCTCACTAAATCTTTCCCCTGCATGATCATCAACATGATGCTGTAAAGAATTATCCAACAATGCTTTGATCAACTTTAAATTTCTTCAGGATAAGAATTTTGGTATTTGGTTGAGGATTCCAATTTATTTATAAATTAATCATATATTATAGGTCTGGTATACTCGGCATAGACAAGTTAGGCAAAAATTGTGGGCAAGTCAAGAAACGTTGAATTATCTGGCAAAAAGGAGGGAATATGAAGAACATTTCTAATAAAAGGATTTTTTTTTTTCAATGGAAACTTTGGAGTCATGTAGCATAGCACAGAATCAGGGTTTGCCTACCAAGGACCTAATCCACCAACTGATTCCCTTTATCCAGATGAACACCAGATCAGCAACCACATCTAAACCCAGTATATCCTTGCCAATGGATCTACTGCCTATGCAGCTAGACAGGGCATTCAGCTTCAAGGTTTAGAAATCAGATCACCAAATGCTCCAAGGAACAACCTACAAGGTATTAGGGCACAACAGGTAGCAACTATGATAAGTGCTTTGCTACTCCATTTCCAGCAGTTATTTCTTTCAGATACATTCTTCTGTTTTCAGACATTTGAATCAGCATCTTTTAAGCCCCTACCATGTCCTTTCTCCCTAAAAAGCTTTTGAATGTGATGGCTGCACATGATTGGAAAACAGAAACTTGGTGATTTTGCATGAGAAAAAAACTTAATCACAGATATTTAGGTTACTATTCACAAAGCAGAATATAGATAGTAGGAAGGAATATTTTTAAAAAAAAGAAACTGTTTATGTAAGAACAGAAACAACATTGAACAAGGGGTACAGGATCACTGGATCAGTGTGCAATTTTGACAGGCTTCTGAAAAAATGGATGAAGTTTGTGAATTCGTATTAAGATACAATTTAATGTGTCTTTTTAAACACATGTTCCAACCCCTTTATGGACAGAGATGATGGCCATGAAGTTTTAATGGATGTTCTAACAAGCTTTAAATGTATAGCAAAAATTAAAACTTCTTGCTTGATGAAATTGATTTCCGTAATTAGACTAAAGATTTGAAAGCTAATAAGCATGTCTAACTTAAATTACACCAACATAAACAATAGGAAATGAGCCTACAATTTTGTTCGATGGGTATAGTTGATTAACATTTTTGCAAAACATCATTTGAGAAAAGCTTCTTTTTCTTTGTTTTCACTCTAAAATTCACTCTTGCATGATGTCTGCTTTACATGCTCTTCACCCCATTTAACACCAATAGTTCATTGTGAACCTGCCAGCATGAAGTTAAAAATCAATGTGAATTGACATTTTGCCTTCCTATCCTGAATTTTCTTCTTTAGAGTAGCTAATCATGGAAATTTCACGGATCCTAGTCATTGATGTGATACACTCTTATGTGTTTATATTCACAAACACTAGCATTCACATAAGATTATGACCTTCAGTGCATGTTGTATGTTGGATTGTCAAAGAAAAAGAGCAGCCCACTGCATGAGGCTCCCACTATTATGCGAGGGCCAAATCTATGCAGCCTTAACCCCGCATGCAGAGCAGCTGTTACCATGTTTCGAACTCATGATGCCTAGGCTATAATGAAGCAATCTTACCATGGTGCCAAGCCGACCCTCTCATCTTGGATTGTCAAATACATTTAAACCAACCAAAGAATCCACACTAAAGGTGGTAAGCTTGCTGTTTGTATAGTCGAGCGTTACTTAGCATTTGCACATACTAGGCAAAGTTATGCCTCTTTTCTATCAATTTGAGCTAGAAATTAGCATTACCGAACATGCGATGGATTAGCCTCAATGTCAGGTAGTATCTAGTAATCAGGATTGACACGATTTGAGCTAGAAATTATCACAGAGACATAGGATGGATTAACCTCAGTGTCAGATAATATGAATTAATCAATCTTAACATGATTTCAGAACATTTTGGGGATTTTTAAGAGCTTGATGGGCGCATGCATGCACAAGAGATTTCCTCTTAAAACATTAATTTTCTTATACTAGAAGTTGGCCTAGGAATTTGCCCCATCCCCAAACCACAACACACACAGACAAAAGAAAAAAAAATGAAGAAGCAAAGGGAAGAATGTTGTCCACATTGCTGCTGAAAAAAAGAGATATCATATTAGTCTGATGGAATTCATTTTGGATTTCAAAGAAAAAAATGGGTATTTGAAAAACAGAAATTCAACATATCCATTTGATATTTAATTTCTTCTAGTGCCAAATAAAGTTAAATTACAATTTGTTATGAATCCCCCCTCCCACAAAAGCCTCTCAAAAAGTTTTAAAAAGCATGTGAAAGATGGTGGACACATCTATGTCCATTTGTCATTTTAACTGCTTTTCCAAATAAAGGTACCTACAAGCATGCATATTTTTGATATCTCATGAGGCCTGACTTGTATAATCTTCAAATGAACATCTTGTTCAATGATGTCTGGATCGCTGTACTCCTTTTAACCTTGATTTTTTATTTAGCAGGTTTGGAACCCAACCACCCAATACAGGATATAAATTGTTAAAGTCTGAAGTAATACATGTTATGTTAGAAGTAAACTTACAGCTTCAACAAGCTCCTGCACCTCGGACTCCACAAGGTGGGAGCCCATTTTTAGTTCTTCGCAAAGAACAATGCCATCATTAATTGTGTCGATCAACTTGAACATGTCTCTTATGTCTTCAACTTCATCGACAGATAAATGATCAGCAACAAGTTGCCCTGTCAGCAAAAATCATTGACACCAGATATTTTAGATATTTACACCACAGGTGTGAGAACAAGAAAGAAGGGCAGGGGGGAGAAAAACCATAATAGGATCCAGTAGTTGAGTCGATCAACTTGAACATTTCTCTTATGTCTTCAACTTCACCGACAGATAAAGGATCAGTAACAACCTGCGCTGTCAGCAAAAATCATCCGCACCAGATATCTTGGATATTTAGACCACAGGTGTGAGAACAAGAAAGAAGGGCTCGGGGGTGGAAAAAACTAATAGGATCCAGAAGTTGAAAACTTCAAACATAAGAGCTCCTTTTTGAATCTGTTCATCATTGAAAACTGCTTACTTCTTGACTTTGCAATCTCTCAAGGGAACATTTGGAGCCTTTTTAACATTAAGCCAAGGATGCTCTGCAATGAAGAAACAAGGGTATATCACTCCAATCTAGTTATGTAAAGGAAAAATAAGAATAGATGGCTATCCAAACTACAAATACCCTACAGAAAGCTAGCAGACAGCTTCAATAGGTGGCATGGACTCCCAACAATTTCGGAGAACATTTCACCTATGATGTTAAAAAAAAACTAATACTATTTACTCGGCCAAAAATATAATAATAATAATAATAATAATGCTAAGGGAAATATACACCAAATATTTGAATTAAGAACACCATACAATAAGTTAAACTTTTACCATTCAGTTTCTTTTAGTACTTCAAAAATATCAAAAAATGAATATGCTTATATACACTTCAGACCTTTTCAGATTCATCTTACTAACGCCATTATCCCTAAATAAGTAGGGTCTGATGTGAATAAAGACATCATGAGTATCGACTTTCTCAATATTGCAAAAAGTGCATGACACTTTGAAATACCAAAAGCCTCACATTCAAGCACATCTGTATGATATAAATACATGATCATATGAAAATATGTGTTGACTATTAGAATAAAGAGGCCAATTAGCAGAACACACTTGTATAACAGATATTTAACAGAGTAAAGTTTTATCAGAATTCTAGGAACTACGTATTAATATCGTTTCACACATCAACTAGATGAGAGCTTAAGTGCCTTGCCTTGCATTAAAATGCCCTTTAGCATCCGGCACAATGTCTGTGCCAGGTGATGATGCTTCCAGCAAAGGCAAAACACTCTTTCATATGCCATGGATCGTGGTATTTGTGCTGTATTGTGATTGCATCCAAGTGTCAAAATGTGCTAGAACTCAAACAATCTAAGACTGATGTTTCCGGAATTTTTTTTTCAAGGGAAGGATGTCCGAAAATCATTGATTATGGTACAAATTAGAACTCTCGGTAAAGTTTGCATGAAGTAGGATTATGATCAAACTGCTCATTGATATACTGTGACATGATGCTTAAAAGAATTAGGTTACTGCAGTTATTTAAAAATAAGTGTAATGAAAAAGTCAAGCATGTGGACTGTTGATGATATGCATGTGTCAAATGACCATATCAACATTTTCAATTGAGAAACATGTGAATGTTAAAAAAGAGAGGGTGAATTTAGGCACAAGGTTGCTCCACAGTGAATTGGATACCATGGGTTTGAAATATGGAAACAACCTCCTTGCACATAGGGGTACCGTTGCATAAATCCGACCACTCTGAAATCCTAAAAAGTAGGAGCCTTGTGCACTGGATCACCCTTTTTTGACCATTAAAAGGGCTGCTATCTCTCTTTGACATGTGCACATGCACAAAAACATGTTTGAACCCTTTCCAAACCCCTCTTGACATTATATGCATGACTGACGATGCATAAAACTAGATATTTAATGCTTTGGCAACCAAGAAGGCTTAATAATTTTCCTTAAATAAGGCTCACCACATGTTAGTGACTGCTCCAAGCAGTTGAATATGATATCCACCTGTTGCGGCCAATCTCCTATTGCGCCCATCGTCGGAGAAGAGCATCTGCAAAAGAAGTCCGCACTGACCGGAATTGTGTCCGGCAGGGACCCTCCGATGCTTAAGTCAGTGAGGAGTGATGAACAGCAGATGAATGTTTAGAAAGACAGAGTATCAGCTCCAAAGAGTATCTTACCAAATGCTGTTCATTTACCTCCTTTTATAGACGAGCTGTTGGTAACCGTTTGTAATGGTTAGAGACGTGGATCCCGCTTATTCCGGCACTATGTGATCGTGCAATGGGCGGTTATACTTACCACTGATCATGTTTTGGTCATTATGTGCTTTCTGCACTGACGGTTTCTGATGTGCGGACTCTATGTCGGTAGTCTGAATATGTCGACTATATGTCGGCAATTGTGAAAGTCCAAATGACCATCGATCGGCAACTCTAATATGCCGATGGTCATTGGTCTGAAATCAATAGAGTCATCATAGTCGGAGTTTGCCAGAGAGGTTGAGAATAACCGACTGTTAGTCGGTCAACCGATTGACAGCCAGTGGTTCGTGCTTATCAAGTCGATTGAAAGTCGGAATCGGGAGAGTCGGCTGAATTGCCCAACAGTTGCCCTCCACTTCCAAGTCCAAGGTAGCCTGACATGTGGACTGGCACGTGGTTTGACACGTTGGACGAAGAGAGTTGCCACGTGTTATCTTGAGCCCCAATTTGACTGCAGACATTAATGATTTCTTCGAAAAACGAAGGGTCTCTAGCCATTTTGTTGTTTCGATAACCGTGAGATCATCATTGAGATGTCGGTTCGAGAAGATAGTCTGACGTCCGGAGAATCCGATAGATTTGATTCTGACTAGTCGATTTCGGCCACGTGTTCAAATATCATTGGTTCTGAGCCATTCACGCGGATAGTGGTGAGGTGGCATGATTTGAAAGTAGGTATGTCGAACCGTCCGATTGATGGTCGGTTCTGATGTAGCCACATGTCAAAATCTAGAGAAGTCTTGATTTGAATAACTTCATCCAGATCGTTGAAGGATTTTATATATAATATCACTCTCATTTGGATCTTCTGTTTCTGCATTTGTCATTTTCTTCTGCAATAAAAGGCTCCGCCTCGGGTGCCAAGAGCTTCAAGAGTTTTCGAAGTCCTCCTTGTGTTCACGTCATTTCCTAGCTCTAGGTTTAGTTTTCGTTCCTTCCTTCTAGATTTTCTTCTTTCTTCTTTTAGGTTTCTCCGCCATCCATCATTTTTAATGGCAAGTAGGAGTAAGAAAGAGAAGGCTTCAACTTCTCGAGAGAGTCGATCGAAAAATCCGATTGATGATTCTCTTTCAGATCTGAAGATGGAAGTTTCTTCCTTATCCGAATCCAATATTGATCGGCTCCGAAAACAATATCGTATCCTGGAGCAATTTGAGCTCTTCGCTCCTGATCCGGATGGTCGAGTGAATTCTCCTCCTTCGGATCAGATTGCGTTTTATGTAGAGGACCTTCGGGCCGATCTTCGCTTCCCGATTTCGGAGTTTGTCCAAAATCTCCTTGATTACTATCGTCTTTGCCCTGCTCAATTAGCCCCAAACTCCATTCGGCTAATTATCAATTTTGCTTTGTTGTGTCATCTCATTCCGATCAACCTTCGTTCTTCTCTTTTTGAGCCTTCTTCTCCTTCGTCCTCACCCGAAAGCCAAGGATTGGTGGTTTTTCAACCCGAGGAAGGGTTTGCCTTTTATTTTTGATCTTCCATCATCCATTCATGAGTGAAAGAATCAATTTTCTTTGTCTCTTCTTCATCTTCTGGGGCTTCTTTCATCCTAGAGCGATCTGAGAACCGGCTCCAACGAATATAGTTGGGTCGATATCACTGATCGGGAAGATTTTCTCCGACTCAAGGACATGAAAGTTCCAGCACAGTGAGAGCTAATGGCTGAGCGAGCTTTCTATGATGCCGGACTTAATTCGATGACTTCTTTAGATATAGCATAGTCGGTCTTCAGATTTTTCATTTACTTCCGAACTTTGTAATTGAACTTTTGTCTTCTGATTGCAGCTATGCATTCGACTGCACGAGTCTCAGCTGCCGACATTCGTCAATATGCTGTCAAGAAGAGGGCAACGACCGACGTCAGATCATCCCAGATGACAAAGAAGAGTCGGGTTGATTTGGGTTCGGTACCGATGAGGGAGCCCGACATTTCGTCGATGGTAGCTCCCGATGCTGAGCCAGTTATAGCGTTGTCGGCTCCGATAATGCTTCCTCCTATTGAAGTGCCGTCGACTGGAGTAGAGATGGCAAGAGACGAGGATGCCACGACCGTCATGCCAGTTGTTGCGGCCGAGACGGCATCGATCCTGATTCCATTGCAGGGGTTCAGGCCAAATCTGTAGTTGTGGCCGAACTAGAACCGTCTGCTGCCACGCAGACCATTCCTCCAGTGCCTCTGACTAAGCCGGTGCGATCTCAGACACTATCGAGCTCCGACTTCATGGCGGCTTCGAGCGAACGACCGCCAACTAGAGAGCGAAGAAAGGCGTCGGGTATCTCTGCTGACGACGGATCGTCGACGGATCTCCCCACCCTCTTCGACATCCAGATTCCAATCGGTGAGTCGGCTTTGGCCACTCCGACGCTGGTCAAGCGGCTCATCGACGTTGCTCTTCTCCCAACTGACAGGAAGAATAGAAAAGATCGGACTGTGTCCGAGATGTTTTCCTCCTACCCGATGATTCTCGGAGTAAGTTGACGATACCTCTCTCTTCTTTTTTTTTTTTTGATCTGACTCGTTCTTTTCTTTTCAGTTGGCACATAACATGCACGCTCTGAAGAGTGGGTATCGAAAAATTGCTGAGCTTCGTCGAGCCTGGATGGACAAGGTTGCAGCCGCAAAGGTCGAGAAAGCTGCCGCCATCGAACAACTTCAAGCAGTGACTAAACGGGAGAAGGCAGCGGCGGAGCGGGAGGAGCTCCAAAAGATCTCCGGTGCGGCAGTCGAACTGGAGTCCACCAAAGTCGAATTCGGGTCGGCTCAACAAACCATCGCGTCCCTGGAGTCCGGATCAAAAGCAAAAAGTATTCAATCAATCGGCTCTGGAGAGAAAGGGACGGATGTATTGAAGAACTTGTGGCGGAGCGTGGGAGACATCAAGCCACTAAAGAGAAGTTGGCACTAGCCGATGTAGAGTCGGCTTCCACCAAAGAAGAAACAGAGTCAGCAAAAAATGCTTTGAATCTGGCCATCGAGAATTTCAGAGAATCACAAGAATACAAGGATGAAATTCTCGAAGGCGGATTCGCCTCCTATTGCGTCGGATACGAAAATGATAGAGATGCAGTCGGAAAATTATATCCGGACTTGAACCTGAGCAGCATCGTCCCCCTAGTTCGGGAGAAGAGGCTACCAAGAAGGAGACTACTGCGCCGACTGAGAGAGATGCACCAGCTGCACCAGAATCTGCTCCAACCATCGAAGCTGTATCGAAGCGAGCTGAAAAAGAAGCCAACTGGTGACCGGTGTAATGTATCTCTTTTTTTTGTAATCGGACCATGGGTCCTGTTGGTGCAAAAATCCGCCGACGTCGGAGAAGCTGGAGTCGAGGGTGCCGCGGTCGCCGCCGGGACCTGCAAAAGGAAGTCTAAACCGGAGTTAGGGTTGCTCCGGCAAGACCCTCCGACGCTCAAGTCAGTTCTCTGCCTCAACAAGAATGGAGTGCTCGAACGAAAATTTTAGCAGAGTTTTTAGATAGAGACTAGAGCTTAGAAAATAACGTATCTGGGGTCCCTATTTATAGGGAGCGGGCGTAACAGACTGACAGCGATGTCTATAACCGCCTGGTGGTGGGCCGTTCAGGGCCATGAGTAGTTTGTTACGGAGAGTAGTGGGATGGAGTCGTGGCAATCGCCGTGGTCTGCCACGTGTAGCCTGTTGTGGAGAGTGGAGTGGTGTCCGTTGTCGTGACTTGCCAAAGTATAATGGAGCCGCATGGGATCCGTTACAGGAAGTGGAGCAGAGTCGTGGCCATTATTATGGCCTATCAGAGAGTCCAGGCCTGTCGGCCTAAGCTCGGTAGGGGTGTCTAGTGGAGCGGGGTAGCTCTCCGTCTGAGGGGAGCTCGGATGTTTCCGAGGTTGCTGACGAGCCCGCTGTCAACAAGTGCCTTAAGTGTTGGCGCTGCAGGCCGAAATCATCTCGCCGTAGAAGCTCGAGCGGAGACTTTCCGTTAACGAA
>KE504727.1:374422-392755 GCA_000441515.1 Elaeis oleifera
AATATATATATATATATATATATATAATTTTTTTTTTTTTTTCATTATGTACACCTGATTGAGAGGATCTAATAATTTCAAATTTGTTGAGAGTGATCAGGAAAATGCATGTGCTGCTCGCGTTGGAAACATGTGCAGCTACCACTGGCCATTTACATAATTGTTCATGTGAATGTATTGAAAATATACAGCAGATGGTGCCGTTCATCAGTTTGCATCCAAGAGGAGAGATTTTGAGACAATGGAAATCTTAATATTGTGGGAAAATTGGTTTTATTCATTAGGTTCTGCAAAGTGCTGAGTAAAAAAAATATTCCTATGAGAAAGTACCAAAGAGTAAAGGTTGAGATTTTTTTCACTGAGTGGCAAAGTGTTCGATGATGATATAAATTAGAGCATTGCTCTGATCTTTTAATCAAGGCATGTTCCTGGCTTTCATACTGCCTTGAGGATTGAGGTCAACAAATGAAACCCAGACAACATGATAAGATTTTAGTTTGTCCTAATAAAGCTTGAGCTTTAGCTTGACCACCTTCTTAAACAGAACCACTTACAAGCTTTGAACCTAGAATAGTTTGACTGTTTTCTGCAATATGGATTAGTTCGTTGATCCTAGCTAACGTCTCCAAGTTTTTCTCCTCCAAACATATATTTTTGTTATTGGGTGGACCTCCATCACGTAGTTCGGACAAAGATACAAAACTGAGCTGACATGTCCAGGGGTAGTTAGGGAACAAGGGGAACAACTGCTTGCCCAAAAATTTGCTGAATTATAAGGTAGCTGCCCAATAAAGGTTGAATTATATGTAGTTGCTTCCTCTTCACCATACTCACAGTACTCACAATATGAAAGGGTGGGCATAGTATTTTTTAAGTGTTTCACAACTCCATGATATGGTTGGTAGTCCTTCTAAGTGGTGTTTCAGGCGTCTGACCTTAGCTACACGCATATGAATATGTTGAAGAAAGATGTAGTCCCTAAACCAATTAAAGAAGTTGCTCAGCTACTCTTGATATGGTGCTCTGGAGGATATTATATGTTGGAGTATGTCGTCATTGTTGATTCTTCATAGATCCTAATAAATAATTTTAGCAACTTCGTTGGTTTTGGATTTCGAAACAAGGACCAGAAATTAGGTGTTGGATCAAAATTTCATGCACAAGTCTTATTTATATAACAAGCATGCGTGGACTCTAAATGGACCCTTACAACCAACTTTATAGGATATATGGATTTGACTTGAATCCATATAAATAACATTTTGCTCGGTTTGGTATTCGGCCAGGTCAGGCCTGGGCTGGTGGACCCGACCCAGTCTGAACTCGGGCTCGACGTCTATTACTTCAGGTGCAAGCATCGTTCTTGACTCGAGCTAAAGTTATTATTTCATGTTCAAATGGTTGTCCATGTCTAGCTACAGCATTTAACACCTAACTCTTCATCAGAGCTCTATTATGTTAATTGCAAGGCAGTTTTTAATGCGTTCCACATTGTCATGATATTTATGGGTCAGTTAGAGATATGATGCTATGCTATTCCATCTTGGAAATTGTCCTAGAAATGCCTCATTGAGTGAACCTTTGTTTGATGCTTGGAAGTGGGACCAAGAGATATATTAACATGAAATTAGCAAGCAAGTGGAAAAGGTATGCTATATGTATTTATATATGTATACATATGTCTGTGTATGTATGTATGCACATATGTTTGTATGAATGAATGCATATTCAAGTTTGAATCTGAGATGTCTCACTTAAAAGAGGTAAGTGTCAATCAGCTGAGCTATTAGCTGTTGATGAACACCAATAAATGTATATAGTCCTGCTTGCAATATTGCTATCCTCTTATGGATTATAGCTGTGGTGTATATTAGTTGCCCCACTGCTCACATCCCTCCTCTAACATCGGTCTCAGAGCTGTGAGGTGCATTTAGTGTTGAAATATTTTGAGTTTGAAGGCTAGAAATGCTGAAATTTTGCAGTTGAAGGCTAAGTATGATTAGGATGATCCTTTGGAATGGATTTGGGCCTTCCATGAGTAGCTAAATAAGATCCATTTCTCCACTAGGTTCGCTCTACCCGGCATGTTGGGCTTGAACCATAAGCCCTTTAACTCACTTAATCTCAAATATTGACGCCACCTTGATGCAAGACTTCTTTAGAACAAGGATACCATGCTCCAAATGGTAGACAAACGCACCATGTCCAAGGATCCAACTCACTCCCACCCATCCCTATTAAAGCCACATGAAAGCCCATAAGAACTCAATAATCTTGTGCTTATCAGAACTTAACCATTAAAAGCTAGGTGCAATTATTTTTGGTAACCCGCTTGCATTCACCTGGCCCCATTCTGGAACAATATTGCAGTCGGCACTAGCATTCGATCCCATCATCTAATCAATCATCTACGATTCAAGATTTTATTCAAAATACTAATCAAAAGATATTATTTGAATTTTTTGATCATACGTAAATATCCATGATCTATCCAATATATAATGGATGTAAAACTAAATAATAAATGAGACCTTTTAAAAGTGGTTGGATGGTGGCTGATTTAACTAAAAAACTTCACAACCGAAGAGGATCTTGATTGTGTCCAATGGGGCATAGGAATAAGAATGCCGGCACTCCTTGCGTTGCTATGACCCATGCTTCCCCTTAGCATCTATGGATGGATTCAGCATACAACATCCGATTTCCCAAGCCGACGACCTTGGTGTCTTGATCAAAGCAGGCTTCAAAGATGCGCTTAGGTTGAGCTGAAGCAGGGAATGTCCTGCTCTCACCAATAAAGACGCTTTAGCAGTAATGTTACTTGGTCAAGCGAAGGATGCATTCATTCAAGGACAGCTTTGCAGATCATTTCCATGTGACCTATTAATGGCTCTAAATGCATCATTTATTAGGCACAATTCTGGGATCATTTGACATCCAGCAACAAAAAAAGGATTCTCAAATCATTTGAGGGAATTCCCATTTCCACTTTACAAGTGGGCACTGCCATTTGAGGGTTTTTTTTTTTCCCCCTTCTCTCTTCTTGTTGCCTTTACATCCAATTAGTTCCTGCTGTTACATGCGTTTAGTTTTTGAATCATGCGCTGCACAAGTCCAACTGTGAATCCAAGTTTCAACCAATCATGATGTGATGTTTCAAGTGGGTGATGCATAGTTGAATTAAAGATTTTAAATAAATAAAATAGCAATTCCAATCAAAGATTTAGACTTAAATAATGAAACAGTGGGATCTAAAATAAAATGGCAGTCAATGTAGGATAAAAGATGTTGATTCCTTTTCTTGTGTTTTTATTTTTGTAGGTTTTCTACTCCTCTTTCCCTGAGGAGCTGGGCATCCGCCCATCCCAATCCGCAGTCCAGTGGGCCCCGGGACAGGACTCCGTTTTCTTGCATTTGGAACGAGCTTTCCATCAAAAATGTCGGCCGTGGCAGCCAATCCACTCAACGGTCAACTTTGGTGTATCACATCATCTTTCTTCCTTTCCTTTGCCCACACGCTTCTCTTTATCAACTTGTTGAACATCCACCACGCACCCACAATCCGGCCTTGCTCAATTATAACGTTGCAACCAAATATATAAACTATAATGTCTTTTCTCCGTCTCTAATCAATAGTGGATGTAGTAACAATGCAATAACTTTTTTGTGAAAGCAAGAATCATTGTGAGTTTTTTATATGAGTTGGATTCTACTAGACCCATGAAGAAGTTCTTTTGTTCCTATTGGTAGAAATGAAAAGGGATCTTTTCTTCCTATTGTTAACTGAGATTTGATTGTGCTCTGCATGGAGCTAAATAGATTCCTTCCATCTAAGGATGTTTCATATATTAGTTGTAGCACATTAGTACCATACTGCGTCAAGAAATTATCCTAAAAATACGGATAAACTTTCAATTTGAAGTTTTATATGCTGCTTTGCGCTAATCCGTTCCTTGTCATGAGCACCAGTCAATTTGTAGCAGTTGGATATTGGTCCAGCAAACAAGGGTGTCAATCTAGGTCTGGCACACGATATAACCAATCGCTGACTCCCATAACTGATGTATTATGGAGCAGGGAAAGTAGTAGTGCGGTGAAGCTTATGCCCTAATGGGCTCAACATTATAGCATGAAGTTCTAAGGTCTACGAGCTTCCCATGAATTCAAATTTTGAGTTTTGGTCAAATTTATAAATAGGCTACGAAATTTATGCATCTGGATGCCACTCTCCTACTCGTACCCATACCTTTTGTCTCACTTTCTTCTGAGAACTGCTTGTAGCTCATGCATGTCAAGTGTCCTTATAAAATGCCCATTTAATTATTTTCAACAGCTGCAGTTGTTGGTTGATGCGTTGGCCTGCCTGTGCTCAACGTAGCATTTGTTTCAAATCCATTATAGTGGTCAGGGTGTGGCTTTATAATTCGTGTACCAGTCGAGTGAATAAGATAAGGGCCCTGACTTTGATGGGCCAGTTCTCTTGTTTAGGTACAAGTATGACTAGTCTGCATGGCCCTACCATGTGGAAATGTGATAAGACTTGGATGAATACATGCGATAGGCTTGCATCGTCCTGCAGGAGACCAACAGACGTGTTAGACCTTCGTAGACTGGTACAATGGGAAGCACAGACCACATAAAGTAGAGCCATCAACTTGATCTGATGTCGCTTGCGGCTCTGAAGATAATGGTTAATTGTTGATGTAATTTGCTCCTCGAAAACCTTTTCACTAACGACATCATTTTTATTCTTTACAGGCTTAGTTATTTTAAAATCTTAAATTTTTTGAAAATTTTTATTTTTATCTTAAACTTTAATTCATTATAATTAAATCATCAATTTTTTTAAATATTACAATTTCTTCACTGACCACTACTTCCGTCTAAAAATTATTATGAAAATGATCATATGACATCACACGACATATAGTGAAAATTGATGTAGCATGGAATTAGTTGATATAGAATTCTATCCCTTTCTTCTTCTTTTTTTTTTTTTCTTTTCTTTTCTTTTAGCTAGGGTTTAAACTCCTTTCTCCTTTCCTCCTCTTGTAGCTAGGGTTTAAATTCTTTTTTCCATCTTTTCCTCCTCTTCTAATTAGGGTCTCTATTTGTCATTTTTTCTCTATTTTCCTCCACCGCTATCTTCTCTAAAATCCCCATCATTTGTACCTCCTCTTCTTGATGTTTAGGAAGGAGACAAACACATAGGTTTAGCATAGTTGAAGAAGTTTTATAACTTCGATATGCTATTATATAAGAGAGATTTGTCTTCCTAGCGTATACTTCATAAAAATGGCTTACTTCTCAAACATCAAAGGGGGCGGCGGTAGTGCATTTAGTGATGGTGGTAATGGCAGTCTTGATGGTGGTGATTATGAAGAAGGCTTTGGAGTTGGTGATGGTAAATGTAGAGATACCAATGGTAGTATCGAAGGTGCTCAAATTTTATAGAAGATAGTGGTAAAGAAAAAAGATGAAGTGAGAAATAGAAATTTTAGCTATAAAGAGAAAAAGATGAAGAAAGATTTTACAAAGATTCCATATTAACTATTTCATGCTATATCAGCTGCCACTGCATATCACATGATAGTATGCGACCATTTTCGTCATGGCATTAAATGAAAGTGGCAATTAAAGAGAAATTATAATATTTAAAAGTTTGATGATCTAATTGTAGTAAACCAAAGTGCAGGATAAAAATAAAATCTTCTAAAAATTTAAGATTTTTTAAGTAATTAAATCTTCTGTATATAATATTATTTAGACCGAACTTGAGAGTAAACAGTGTTTAAAATATTTGGACCACAACTAATCATCAAAAAATATCTTTTTTGAATCAGTCATCCATTTCACGTATGCTTTTTAGTGTGAAAATGTATAATGCATGATAAACAATTTTTCATGCTATCAATAAGCATTTCGATTACTAATGTTCGATTAAGTTTGTTGATGAATAGAGACACGCAATCAAGTGTCATAATTTAGATATATGGTACAAATATTCTTGATCAAAGTAGGTAAGCATGGTGCTACTTAGAAATAGAGAACCATGCTTCATACATAGAGTTAAAATAAAATTTCTACCGAAATCACTCTGAATAATGAATACATGCATCAATTAATAGGGGAAAGAATATATGCATCAATTAATATCTCAATCCTCCAACATAAATGACAGGAAATCAACTAGTAAGAACAAACATTATAATCAATAATCTACAACGTAGCGTTACCTTATCGATGACAATGACCGGGCAACACTCGGCATCGCACCAAGATTTGGAGCCAAACGAGTCCAAACATTATCCCTCCGTTCTTTGACTTGGCGACCACAACAATTATTTGCCGCACCCATCGTCAAGTTGCTGTTCGATCATGACCGTTTGATTTGTGTACACCGTCCATCTGGTCGGCCTTCTCCGGTCCTTATTACGAACAAAAGCAATACTTGTTATTTTGAAGGTCAATGGAGGTGGTAAGCTCACCTGGAGTGTACGAATACCCCACCCGTGAGGAGAGACGGTATTTTTGGCTAGTTACTCGGGATTGGAGATTCTGTCTTGATACCAGAGCTTGTGCTTATATTTATCAATAAATAATTAGATAATAGTTAAAATAATTAAAGTTGGCATCGCGAAACTGGACGGTGATTTGCTACGATCCGGAACCAAGTGGAATCCTGACCGCGCAATCAACCACCACGCTTGCTTTCGGTCAAAGCTGGTCAGCACCGCCGACACGTGTCCTTCCCGTTGATTGGAGTTGGCGGGCGGATAAATTTGTGCTCCCCTTCATTAACCGGGAATGACGGGTGATGTGTCGGTCTCCCATTTGCAGATATAAAGAGCCACTGGGCCAAAAACCCCCATTAACTCCTTCGCTTCCCGTAACATTATCTATGGGGATTAAACCAACCAGGGCTTCGAACGTACTCTTGGGTTGTGAGGCTACAAAAGCTTCTTGGAGCCATTTGGATCGCAATGAGATAGGGAGATGGGTCGTGTTGAGTGAGGCTGTACCAGCCTCTTTAAGTGGATCCTGGGACTCGGGTAGATGCGGCCACGGTTTACGAGTCTCGACCGCATTTCCATATAGTCAAGGTCGCATTCGGTCGGGCCCACGATTCCGGTTCCTGGAATTAGCATTTCATTCTCATTTGTATCTCATTTACATTTTATTTTCATTTGCATTTGCATTTGCATTTCATTTATCCGAAGTTTGCGTTTCATTTCGAAGGCGGAAGAAGGTTGGCGCCTTCCCGTGCTGGTGCTGCGTTGGTGGTCCAAAAGGCAACGCTGCGAAGCTACCTCCTCCCTATTTTATCCTCTCCACCCCAACTACAAAAGCCCCACAAGACGACCCACACCCCCCGCCTTCCGACCCCGGTCCCCGGCCTTCGCTTCCAAACCCTGATCACCGTTCTCGTAATTCCTAAGAAAGGATATGTGTAGCGGCCTCAGGAAGCCTTCCCCACCCCCGTCTCCCCCCACCGGCCCCGCCGTCATGGCCGCCGGCGGCGACTCCGAGAAGCTCTCGGTTGCGGCCCTCCCCGCCTCCCTCCTCCTCGAGCTCTCAGCTTCCGACGACCTTCCCGCCTTCAAGCGCGCCGTCGAGGACGACGGCCTACCCCTCGACTGTCCAGCCGCTTGGTACTGCCGCTCCCTCAACCGGCGGACGATGGGCTTCGAACAGCGAACCCCGCTCATGATCGCTGCACTCTACGGCAGCCCCACCGTACTCGCATACATCCTTGCAGCTAGTCCCGCCGCCGAGGTCTCCCGCCGCTCCCCTCCGACGGCGCCACCCCTCTCCATTGCGCCGCCTCCGGCGGCTCCCCTTTCTCCCTCGGAATCGTCAAGATGCTAATAGACGCCGCCGCCGACGTCGACGCCACCGACGCTGCCGGGAACCGTCCTGGCGACGTTATCGCCCGCCATTTCTTCGCGTCGATCACCCGATCCCTTGAAGTGGTCCTCAAAACCGGCTCTGGGGTTTCATCTCTTGAAGGAGCAAAAGAAGAGGAGACGAAGTCCGGCGAGAAGAAATATCCTCTGGACATCACCTTCCCGATATAAATAACGGGATCTACGGCACAGATGAATTCCGGATGTATACCTTCAAAGTCAAACCTTGTTCCAGAGCCTATTCCCATGACTGGACGGAATGCCCCTTCGTCCATCCGGGAGAGAACGCCCGGCGCCGCGACCCCAGAAAGTATTTCTACAGCTGCGTCCCCTGTCCAGAGTTCCGGAAGGGTCGTGCCGGAACGGGACGCCTGCGAGTACGCACACGGTGTATTCGAGAGCTGGCTCCACCCGGACCAGTACCGCACCCGCCTTTGCAAGGACGAGACCGGCTGCAACCGCCGCGTCTGCTTCTTCGCCCACAAGCCCGAGGAGCTCCGCTCTGTCAACCCCTCTGCCGCCTCCGTCGCTGGGATGGTGCTCTCCTCGCCGAAGTCGTCATCGGGTCTGTCATCGTTGGATATGGCGACAGCTTTGATGATGATGCAGCAGACAGGGTCGGGCATGTCACCGTCAGCTTCGTCGGTTTGGGCGCGGCTACGGCCTGGATGAATCAGCTGGGCAGCTTGGCGACCCGCCTCCTTGCAACTTCCGAGCAGCAGGCTGAAGGCATCGCTGAGCGCCTTCGACCTGGATTTGCTCGGGCTTGAAGGGTACCAGCAGAAGCTGATCGATGAGATCTCGAGCACTGCCTCGCCCCGGGCTAACTGGAACCCGAACTCCCTAGCCGCCGCCTCTCGAGCATCAGATATAACGAGCTATTTGGTTCTCTTAATCCATCTGTGCTGTCTCAGTTGCAGGGGCTTTCTCTGAAAAGACGGCAGCCGCCTCGTCCTCCGCCGGAGCTCAATTCCAGTCACCCACTGGAGTCCGGTCTCAATTGCTTTCTGGCTACGGAGGCAACTTGCCACCTTCTCCAACCGTAAGTGGGACTTCATCGTTTGGGCTCGACCACTCGATGGCAAAGGCCATCATGAGCTCGAGGGCTTCGGCGTTTGCAAAGCGGAGCCAAAGCTTCATCGACCGCGGAGCGATGGCAGGTCGCCAATCGACCCTCTCTTCAATGACCACTGCTGCAGCGGGGACTTCGTCGGTCCTTTCCGACTGGGGCTCGCCGGACGGCAAGTTGGACTGGGGAATTCAAGGGGATGAGCTGAACAAGCTGAGAAAGGCGGCATCTTTAACTTCCGAACCAATCAGGCTGGAAGCGGCTTTGGTGGGGCAGCCCCGGCGGCCGCTGCAGTGCCGGGGCGCTTGGATGAGCCCGACCTTTCCTGGGTGCAGTCTCTGGTGAAGGATGGACCGGCGGCACCGATGGGCCGGCATGGCCTGGAACAGCAGCAGAAGGGGTACCAACTCAACGGTGCTGGAGGCGACTTCCATGGGTCAGAGCTCCTCTCTTCTTGGGAGGAGAAGATTATGGCTTAAAGGCCATCAACCGATACCTATCGTTGTTCTGACAAGTTTATTTCTTCCTTGGTTCCTTATATTCTTTGAATCAGTTATAGTTTTAGCAGTGGCCATTTCCTCAAGAAGAAAACAAGCCCGAAGGGTTTCTGAGCTGATTAGAGACAGTACGAACGTTCTTTCATTCATATATAGCGTAAGAGGAAGAATATATAGATAGAAGATGGGTCACCAGATTTCCCAAGATTATGAAGAAGAGAATAAACGGAGTTGTAGAAGCTTGTTTTACCTTTAATTTGTTTTTTTTTTTTATTCTAAGGTAAAGGTTTCTGCTAATGGACCATCGAATCATGTAACCAGTGAGTCCTGTATTTGTTTGGCTGAGCGGCCTTTCTTTGGGCAAGGATTTGTATTGTATAGATAATCGAGCAGCGAAAACTCTTTAATGTTTATATTTTCTTTCAGCACATTATTTGCCACTTGCCCGTTCTTCATGGAACAATGATATGGAAATCAGAATCATTTGTGAGCTTTCTGGTTGTGGCGGCAGTTTCCATTTGTCATCTTATAGTTGCTGAAGATATCTGAGAACATGTCTCTGCGAGCTTGTTTTTAAACTCGATAAATGGTCGAGTGCTATGATTGCCGCAAGTTAATGTGGTTTTGGCTGACTATAGCTGCAATATTCCTCCTCTGTGTGAACTGAATGATGCTATCCTCCACTTTTTTTTTGGCGTCCTCAGTGACCTCAAAGCAATTGGAGTGGGCACCTTCTGCCATTTCTTATCGTTGCTTGATTGGAAATATATTCCTTTTCTATTGGAGGGCTCCTTTATTTATGTGGAGGTTGGAAATTGCTTCTTTCAGGAAAAATGTCGGTCCCTGATCGTAAATCATGATCTCTTGTTGTTCCATGCTTTCTCTGTGATTCCATGGTCTCATTTCTGCTGTCTTATTCTTCATAGGCTTTGTTGCCTGAAATTACTCAGCCTCCACTCAGTCAGAGGTGACGTATTAGGTGAAGATAGGTAATTTGGTTAAACGTTACAAGAATAGACATCATCTGGGACTGAGTCGTCTTATTGCTTGCTTCAGATGCAAGCATCATTGGGGGAGAGAGTCCACAACATGTTGATCCTATGTATGTATGAGTTATACTACACTATATTGGATACATTCAAACGCGGAGATTACTAAATTGAATTGGATACATTCATGCCCTCCTAACTTGTGAGAATTCTCAAACCTCTTAATCATGGTAGTTAGGACCTTGATTATGATAAAGATCATTTCTTAAATCAGCACCATCAAAATTATGGACATTACATTGTCATCAATTAATCCCATACTTGAAACAATCCCTGTCATCGCAAAGAAATTTAGCACCTTTGTTTCTTTATAATATTGGAATTTCCTTCCTCTTTCAAGAGCCTATTGACTGGTAAGCATGGAAGAAAATCCATCTTCTTCAATAGGACGTGACATCAAAAGATCTTTGAACAAGATAATTGACTTCATCTTGTTGGACCATTCAAACGTCTTCTGTATAACTTCTATTTAACCTGCATCTAGTTCTCCGCAGTTTCATCAGTTATATCGCAAAAAGTGAGCTTCTATTTAGCCTGCATCTAGTTTCATATGTTTTCCATCAGTTATATTGCGAACTGCCAACTTCTATCTCGCCTGCATCTGGTGTTATATTTTTTGCATCAGTTATATTGCAAACAATCAACTATTTGTGATGAATCATGTCCACTTAATTAATATACACGCTGATGCGCACACGTGTCAAGCGATCGTCGGAGACGCCGCCCTCGGCTCACGAAGTATTGTCCGCTTCGACTAGATCCGGACGAGGAGCATTGCCCCGTGGTCCCCACCGGGGTTGTCCCTGGGGCCCCTCTAGGCCCCATCGGGGGTTATTCCTCCCGGCCCGACGCCACGTAGGCGGCCTCACGGTTTTGTCCTTCCCCTCGACGGAAAAGGCGCATCGTGAGTGAAGGGTGCTCGTATCCCTACTTAAGCACATGCACACTTCAGAGTTGCCCGATATGGGACTATTAAGGGAGGTCCCCCGCGGCCTGCCCACAACACAGCCCCCACTCTGGAGGGTGCATGTGTCGCAGGTCAGGGGACGGGGGTACCTGGTAAGGTCGGGATCGTGGTCGTCTGTCTCCGATTTGCCGGTCGATAAGATCACTGAGATTGACAAGCCAGCTGGGTTGGTTTGGCTATTCCTTTCTATTGAAAAGGAGTCAGCTGTCTGCGCGAGTCACCTTCCTTCTTCTAGGCTCCGAGTAACCTTCTTCTAAGCTCCGCTGGACGACACGGCATTCTCGTTCTATAGGCCGGCCGTACTTGTGATGGTTCCCCAGGATCCAATAAACCCACTTAGGTCTACGTTGCCACGATATTGTTCTATGGAAGCGGGCGGGCTGCTTTTTAGAAGTTCGGCCGATTTTTGATTTTTACTAAAAAGGGGAGAGGGATTGACCTTTCTAACGCATATTCTGTCGTAGCGGCATGGCCCACTGATTGTTTCGATCGGAGCATCAAGCAGCGCAACCCGGTTCACACAGCTTCCCACTCTGAAGGGTGCATGTGTCGCAGGTCAGAGGACGGGTACCCTCTACCTGGCGTGCCACTGATGCGCACACATGTCAAGCGGTCGTCGGAGACGCCGCCCTCGACTCACAAAGTATTGTCCGCTTCGACTAGGTCCGGACGGGGAGCATTGCCCCATGGTCCCCATCGGGGGTTGTCCCTGGGGCCCACCGGGGGTTATTCCACCCCGGCCCGATGCCACGCAGACGGTCTCACGGTTTTGTCCTTCTCCTCGGCGGGAAAGGTGCCTCGTGAGTGAAGGGGTGTTCGTATCCCTACTTAAGCACATGCACACTTCAGAGTTGTCCGATATGGGACTATTAAGGGAGGTCCCCGCGGTCTGCCCACAACACACGCCATGGCCACAGTACCTCTATCGAGTGTTGAAATTATGCTATTATTTGTCTCATACCCAAAATTTGTTGCTTTCGTACTGCAATCATGGTTCATATGCTACATGTCTGCTCGCAGTTATTATCCAAACGATCGGGCATTCAAACTTGGGCTTTCATGAAGTACGGGAGTCCAAAATGCCATGGTCCAGATTTTATCAGTTGCAGCAATATAGCAAAAGTTTTAATTTCATCAACCGATGGATATTTTGACTTGGTACCGTTTTGTTGTTCTACTCAAAGCCAAAATCCTTTCTTGTCCTATAATCTTTTTTTCCCTCCTAATTAAATTCCCTTGCTTGCTTCTTAATTGATATCCTAGTTTTCAAATTCTGTAAGGAGATGCATTAACCCAACCAGTGACATCCATGAAACATTCTGGACTGTAATGTTGACTGAGAGCGGATCTAGTCCAATGATGGGAACTATAGTTACCTGCTATCGAGCAAGATTTCTTATTTGTATTTTATTTTATTCTTTGACCTGCTACATCCGTTTTCCTTGCAATTCAGCTTTATAAAGTATCCATCCTTCACATGCAAATAAAAACTCGGTCCATTTGAAAAAGAATGATAACTGGAGATAATGACTTCGACTATGAACTTTTCTGCATCAGTTCATATATTCGTTGAAGCAATTTGCAGGGGAAAGGAAGCTTTAAATTCATGTACAATTTCACAATGCATTGTAGTTAGAAAATTCACATACTACCTCACAGAGAAGTAGATCAAATATCTCTAGCCCAAGATCAGCTGCAATATCCTCAACGTCTTCCGACCTCCAGATTCTTTCGAAATCCAAGCAGAATTCTTCAGATCCTCCTCTGCTAGCCTGCAAATGTTTCCCAAAGCGTCCGAAAAATCTGGACAAGGTTGTCCTGGCTTCGTTGATCTGTTGCTATCTTTATCCAAAGACCTCATTCCCCCATCCTTGGAGGAGAATGTAGCAAAGCCAATGCTTGGAGATAAGCAGCTGACGTTCTCCAAGTTTGATGATAGCTTTCTTCTTGAGCTCTGCCGCACTGTTTCCTTCTCTTCTTCTGCATCATATAAAGATACGGGTCACAATTAAAAAAAAAAAATTATATTTCAGGAACTAGTTTCAGTATACAACATAGCATTACCTGAAGACGGGGAATTGTTGTTGATACAGCAGTCATCATCAGTGTATGCAAGATCTAAAACTGAACAGGGCTGGAATCTTGGAGCTGCATTCCGATTCCACTTTCCCTCGAGCATTTTCTTGCTTCTTTTTTTTGCAATGCTGGATCTTTCCAACATAATTGGCATTTCTCTGTGCTTTGTGGGTTTGATCAAATCCTCTGCTTTGGTACCTTGACAGCCTCTCCTACGAACATTCTTCTTTCGAGAATGGACCGCTGAGTCCTCAACTTCATCATTTCTTTCTGAGGCACATTCTTCTTGTGACAGTGCCGATGCTCCTCTCTCCTGTTTTCTTCTTCTTTTCTTCGATACTTCTGGTTGCCCTCTTCACTCTATCCCTGTCCTCACTCTTCCTCTCCTTCATCTCTCGAACGCGTGTCGCACGTCTCATTCCATTCGATCCCATTGTCTCTTCTTTATCATCAGGCGTGAAGCTCAGAAGCAGGAAGTCCTCATTCTCCTGCCTCAAGTACGTCGGTACTTCCCGGAAAGAAAGTGATGTCCGGACCACTGGACTTTGGCTTCTCTCGGAGAGAAACCCAGGCCAGCTCTCGAGCGAGTTCGTCGACCGGCTTCTCCCGATCAACTCAGAAGCAGCATATGGATACACCGGCATAGACTCCAAGCCCATGAGGCGCGCCACAATGCCAGGACTGCGCATGCTCTTCTGCTCGACCTTCCACTCCCGGCCAAAGCAGCATCGATCTCATCGGCTTCTTCTCCCTCTCTCAAATTGCTGCTGCGGAGACTCCCGCAGAGAATGCGGTGCAGAATTCCCGACAGGCAGCCTGCGGCAGCATCTGCAGCAGCATTGGAGCGAGAGTCGAAGGAGGAGGAAGAGGGTGAAGAGAACTTCATGAGGAGAGGAAAGCAAAGAAGGGGAACAGGAATGATGGGTGTGTGGAACTTAACATCACTCGATCATCGTCAAAGAGTGAGAATATCGTGTAGAATTTGAATTGGGAGAGGAGGGAAGCTAGGGTAGAAGAGGGTGACATGTGAGTTGGTGGAAAGGCAAAAAAGAAGGTGGTGGATGTGTTGGGGCGGGATTTGTATTTGAACAGAAGGATGATGTGATGGGAAGCTGTTGATGGTTTGAAACGTCAACGAGGTATGGGGCCCATTGGTCCTTCTTTTGGGCTCCCATTAATCTACCCTCGTGGTCTCACGTTTCACACTTGGGCTGGAGGGAGAACAAAAAGGAAGGAAAGAAGGATAGACTCGCAACAGGAGGGAGGGAGGGAGAGGCTATTGGGTGGGGTGGAGTAGTGTCAGAGGTTGGAAGAGGTGGTGGGAAGTTTGCTACCATGCAGCGGCAAATCCGGCACTGGCACCAGCCGATGTTCTGACTTGGTTACGGTGGTTGCAGTCGACGTGGTGGGGCCGCCAATATGTGGTGGTACAGTCAAGCGACCGACTCGAGTATTGAATAACTGACCAACGAGCCACGAGAGTCTCGTTTTCTAATTGGCTGATGTCACCGAAGCTTGTGGGGCCGAGGCAGCCTGAAACTTATGGGTTTGGTTTTAGTGGGAGGAGATTTTTTTTGGAAACAAGTGGGGCACGTTCATCTTCCATTTGGAAATAATATATTATTGTGATGATTGACCTCTCATGGTAGGGATGTAGACCCATGCCCTCCTGTGTCCCACTTAAAAAAAATGAATGTGGAGAATTTTGTGCTCATAGGTGTGCCTTGTATGCATCATTTGGAAAAAGCTGCCACCACACTAGATGTGAATTGCAATACAACTCCTGTTTAGGGGAAATTTCATTTGAGCAAGCTAGACGGACACGTAGGAGAAGAATTATGATGTGATTTGTACAATGTTTAGGTGGTTTTATCTAAGAATGTGTGATCATGTTGCTTTGTCCTTAATAGCAAATATTTGTCAAAAAAGGAAACTTCTATGTATCAATTAAGGTAAGATACCTCTTAATTTCAACAGGAGAGAATGGGATATTGTACTCCATATTGGTCGGGCCTTTAACGACGCCTCCCATCGGTCAGTCTCTGTACATTGCTAAAGCAAGTTCTAATTGAAGATGGAGAATCCTTATGAGTAGGCTGCTAGTTGGCATCCACATCCTTTTGTCGTTTATCATGTGTAGGAATCTTAATCTAAGTTGTATTTGTTGATCTAAATAAATATATTTTAATTTATAGATAACTGGATCGTTTTCATATAATGAGTATCTTGGGTTTGAGATGCATATGATCAGCAATAGCGGAGAAGTGGTAATTTAATCGAGTCATCCTGGGGAGTGGAATCAAACTGCTAAACATTCATAGCGTAATAGCAAAATGAATAACCATTCTTTTTCAGATAATTTCATAGTTTCGTGAAACTCTCCTTTTTGCACGTAATTCTAATATGGGTCTTATATATAGCAAACGGCATATGGACTAAATTAATGACATCACCAATTCAAATATTATAAATCATTTGTAACCATTTACTACTTTTCCCAAAATATCTATTTATTATACTTTTTTTTTTGTAGTTCGTTGCCATGAAGAAATTATTAGACGAACCGGATCGAGTGGAGTGGTCCAAATCCAAATCCTATGGCACATATACGATCGATAATAGGATGAATTTTCGACCCAGTTGTGCTTTTGAATTGGATTGGTCCATTGAACCTAGTCTATCTAAAAATTTCTCATTATCATGGCCTTGATTATTTCAAAGATAGCATATACAAATCGCCCTTGATCACCTATTTTCCAGTTTCATGAACCTTTGCATCTATGAAGAGTACTGAACTCCTCTCATCCTAACATTCACCAACCAAACCAGTGGATGGCTGTCTTCACAGCACATATGTGTACTAGGCTTCCTTGTTTTTATTGTATTTTGAAAGCATACATGCACTTCTTATACAAGTTTATGACCACTGATATGCAATGAAACAATATCCCATGCCAACAGGAGCTAAGAGGATGTTAGCGCGAAGATTTCGTTGCAACGGTGATATCATATCAAATTTATAATAATCCAATCAAAATACACGAATTGATAGGACAGTGTAGAGTATCATCACGAGAATCGATGAAATATATGATATTCAATAAATATAAATATTTTATTGAATTGTGATAAATTTGACATGATATCATCGTGGTAACGAATATTTGTCGATGGCAGTGTGGTCCATATACGTGCTTCTCAAGCTGAAACCGGCCTTTCCCAATAGAGCTTTTCTTTTCTGATTTCGAAACTATGAGAACATATTCTTTGGGTGGGGATGGGAGGGGGGGTGGCAGAGTGGAGGGAAGCTTCTTGCTTCCTCCCTTTCCATCAAAAGAGAACATATTCTTCTGGCGCAAATGCACACGGGGCATCCAACAGAAGGCCAGTGGGATCATAGCAGGCCATCACTGATCTAACTTTATGACTGCTAGGCCGACATTGCCATCTCAAAAGAGGCCAGACCAAGATTCTCTCGTTTGATTACTATATCCTTGTGCAATCCACCACCCCGGAATAAAAATTCAAGCAGTCCAGCCGCTGTCCAGTGAATTCTGCACACTGGTGAAAATTCCGAGACCCGATCACAGGCATCATCTGGTTTTTTAGGGGAACAGTGATGTCTGGGATCCCTAAGAACTGACTCATATGGTCCACCAAGGAGTCACTGCTATCCATGCATACAATTGCGGCAACTGACTTCTTTGGGAATCATGTCCTGGGGATTAAGACACACTGCCACTTTGGAAGAATAAAAAATTTTAGCAAAATTTGGAAAATTCATTCTTATTTGGTTTGATCTTTCTTTATCCAAACAGCTGGAAATTTTTTATTTATTCAGAAGTACGAGTTTTTGAAAACTTTTCCGCCAGCAATCAAAGTTACCCCAAATTAATACATGGGATATTGATTCAAGTTCTAGTTTTCTTTGACAAAAGATTCTAGTTCAATGTGCCCATTAGGGCCTAAGCCTTCTCCTTTTGCGAAGGGCCGCCAACTTGTTAGAAAAACCAATTTTAGCTGACTAGCTTTGTGAACGTATTGTCGTATGACATCATTGGATTGCACGAAGAGAGATAGAGAGAGAAAGAGAGAGAGAGAGAGAGGAGGAGGAGGAAATACACGAACTTGATCAAAGGAGAAATAGAAGAAATTTGGATTCGGCAATGGGAAAGATCTATAGTCCAAAGTGTCAAGGGGCCCAAAAAAGTCGTGTCTGACCCTGGCCCGGTTTTGACTTGAGGAGTCAGGGTTGAAGCCTTATGCCTGATGTGAGCCTAGCCTGACGCTACTGTTCATTACGAGAGGCCTGAGCCTAGTCTGTGTCTACATGCTGGATGCGAAATTTTTTGTGCACCGCGCGCGACGATTGGATCACGCACAGGGCCCGGTCCTTTGTTTTTCTTCGGCCCCCGCCGTCTCTCCGGCCCCGCGCATGATTGAATCACCACGCGCGGTGCACAAAGAATTGCTCATGCTGGATAAGGTTCAAATTGGGTCTATTTCATTGTTACAGAAATCTTAAGCCCTTTGCTGGTTGAAACTATTGAGGGCCTTTATGTGCATAAATGGGCCCAGCTAATCAGCCTCACAGGTGAGCCCAAGCTAGTGGATAAGCAATGGGATATAGGTGATGTTATTTGGCATTTGGGAGAAACAGTCAAATGAGCTTGCATGTCTTCTCTCCTACATATATATATATATATATATATATATATATGCAGTCTTTATTTAGTATTGTAGTCTATATACTTACTTAAGTAGTATC
>KE504727.1:438757-451843 GCA_000441515.1 Elaeis oleifera
TTGAGGTGGTTCAATCAATGTTAGGGTTGTCCACAAGTGCCAGAGATGGCCTTGATAAAAGGTAAGGCTTGCATTTATGTAACACGCATCAAATGAGAGCAACATCTAAGGTTACCTGGATGGGGCTATAGAAAGGAGTTGTAGTTCAATATAGTGAAGGATATGACCCTGGGTACAGATGTAGTCCAATAAGAAGATTTCATTAGTCCAAACCTCAAGTGGATGGGATTAAGGCCTATTCCAAAGTCAGTTAATTTTCAACCAGCCAACCACCTTCTTGTCTAGCCCAATTTAATAGAATTTTAAGTTAATGGGAATAAGATTATTAAGTACACTTTCTTTCTGCACCTGAGACCCAAGCTTTTCTGATATCAATCATTGATCTAGATGTCAGGTAATCAGTCAGTTCAACTTCAACACATGTTGAATCAGGATCAATTTACACATAAACATAAATAAAACTTGACCCTTGGTCAACTGGATTAAGATCCATAGATTTGAAATAGCTCATTTCAAGGGATAAGCCAGTGGGGCAGAATATGCCACTTGCATTGCCTGAAAAAAATTCTCTCTTAGTTCTTTATAGCCAAGAGGCAAATTAATATGCTAATAAGTGACGACATAATGTTTTATGAACTTCACAAACATTCCAGTTCCATGAAGTGGAAAAGATTCTTCTATGTTCCAAGCAAGAAGTGATAAAAGCTCAGTCAAACAAACAGTAATGAACATCTAAAGAAACATATAGCTCTAGAAACCAAGCAAGATATTCACCAAAGCAATCTGCCCATTATCAGAGGAGCTCATAGTTTTATCCATGTTTGTCTTGAAGCTCCATCTTAGAATTGACATTAACGACCCTTCAGCCACAGGTTCCAAACCTGGCAATGACCTGTTCATGGACAGAACAATCAACTTATTGCACAAGAAAAAATATTTCAAACTGAAGGGTTTTTGGGCTCAACAAAATTCAGATCATTGCAATGCTGACATGATCCAAGAAGATAAATCCGAAGAACCTATGGCTCAAGAAAGTGAATTTCCATGGCAAAAAAGGCAATGGTTATTCTTATACTACACCCATATCCTATAATAGTGGATATTTTAAAGCTGTGTATATCTGATATGTAATGATTGTTGATACATGTCAGATATGATTAACATTAATGTCAGATGCATATTTTATGTATCCTACATTTTCGAATTAAGAAAAGGCTACAAATACCCTGCAAATATGCTGATAATACCTCCCAAATACCTTGGAGATGAGGCTGAGGGCTCTTTCTTTCTTTCTTTTCAAATGTTGCCCTTTTAATGATGGAAATGATGGATGGTTTAAACATTTTGTGATGATTATGGACTACGTCATTGTGATGATTAATACTGCCTTATGGATTTTATAAAAACTCATGTTTTCTATGTCATTGTGATGATTAATACTGCCTTATGGATTTTATAAAAACTCATGTTGAAAATATAATTATCTTTTGGTTTTCAAGATATGTCATATCATTTTGCAGAAACCAAATGGGGGAAAAGAGGGTGAAATGGTCATTTACCTTATCTCTATATCTCCCGTCTGGTAAAGTAATATCAGTCGGCATGCCTTTTCGTCTCTCATTGTAAAAGTTGTTGACCAACAACAACGTTTTACAAGGTTTACTTTATGAATAAATTTGCTATCCCCCTAAAATTAAGGGGAAAGAAAAAACTCAGTATGCGGATGAGAAATGTTAAAATTGCCGATGAAACTAGCATAAGAGGGGATGGTACCTGGATCACAGACTTCAAAGAATACAACCATAATGCATCCTCACAACATAGTAAAAGAAGTGGATCCACCAATTTCTCACAGCAGTCTGAAGTATCACTAGAGCAGTGCTGTTCAATTTCTTCTGTCTTGCTTCCATCGGGATTATTATTCTTCTCAGTTTCACTTTGGGAAGAGTTATCATCAGAAATATGTTGGGGGAATTTCTCACTAGCCACTTTTGGGATTGCATTACTTCCCTCTAAACATGAAATGTTAAAGAACGATGTTACTTCAACACAAAATAATAAGGCCCAATAATTGCCCTCTATATTTGCTAAAAATTACTTGCCTATGACATACATGGAGATTGCAAGAGAATCCTTTGGATGCACTTGTCGTGTAATCACATCACCAGTTCTGCTATCAATGATTATAACATGTGCATCCTTGGTTAAGATGAGTACAACCTCTGCAGGATCTATTGGCCTTTCCAGGCTTACTTGCTTTGGACTGTTTGCTGGGACACTGTATTGTGGAATAGCATGCACATGCATACAAACTACTGGAGAGTTTCCTCCAGCCATATAATTTTGTTGAAACATGACAGATAGTGAATGCATATCAAGCATTGCCACCTGAAATGAGGGCCAAGATAAAAAGACACAAGTTAATATCTTGAACTCTCACTGACAAACTTGATTCAAAGCAGCGCCCCCAACCCCCACCCCCAACCCCAAACAAAAAGGAAAAAAAAAAAAAAACCAAAAGAGGATATAAATATACCTGACCATCTTCGAAACCTACAGCAAATCTGTCTCCAGAATTTGTAAATTGAAGGGTTCGAATGTGTAAATTTAGGATAGAAAGGGCTGCAATACAATGAAAACCTTTTCCATGATGCACAATTTGAACTGCAAAACATGTTAATGGAAATAGTATTAGCTCAGATGGGAAGTAACCTTTTCAAAGAGAAATGGCTCCATTCTATTAAGTTAATGGAGCCCTTTTCCATCTTTACTTGCAATGCCTGAACTGGAAAGTGATCAGATTTTATTTCTTATTGGAACATAGCTCCATCCTACAACTAATGCAATATATGTAGTAGAACTTGAGGCTGATATCCAGTAAAGGTGCATTCTGTCGCATTACAAGATATTACCTTCATGTTTAGTTCAGTGACAAAGTGAACAGTTGATCCATCAGTGCTCTCATGAAACTTATAAACACGAACCTATATAATCACATAAAACAAGGAAATGGTGATATAGCATAAACTGCTTTTAGCCATTGAAAAGGAAATGACTTACAATAAACAGATCTAACCAGACCACATTCATCGCCAACAGCTAAAGTCATACTTATAGAACAAAAGGCCAGTGCTGATACTGAAGCATTTTCACCATCTACTTTGACACCTGGGACCTGCAATTAGATGGCAGTAAAAGTAATTCCACTACTAAGTTTCTTAGATATTAATGATAGAATATTATATAATAGTAACCTTGCTTTCTAAAACAAACATTAGTTCCAGGATTGGATATGTTGCATCCCACATTCTCACAGATCCATCTTCATAACCTGCTATAAATATTCTTTCAACTGCATAATTGTCAGATGACATCTCACTGGGGATCCCACCAGTCAAAGGCCACTTTGTACCCGCTGATAGGTTAGGTATTGCGAGTTTTTTAGCGTAATCTTTCTACATAGACAGGAAGAACTGATGTTATCAAAGGAAGGCGAAAGAGTTTAAAAATAATAACAATAATATTGTGAGAAAGGCACACAAAGTGTCAAACAGAGCTCCATGATATCTGGAAATGAAGTACCTTCATCAAACCCTGAGAGGAATTTCTGTCCATAGTTAGCAGACAGAGCTTTGTAACAGTCATACGTGGATCAATAGTTGGTATCACATCAGGAAATTTCTCAGCTTGAACAGAAGGCTTTTCTTCAGATGTCAACATAGACAACAAAGCACCATCATAAACATGTAGTTGTCCAGGATTTGTCAATACAAAAAGTGCAGCAGTGGAACAGTTCTCTGGTGATCCCACGTTAGGTACTAAAATCATGTCTGCAAAAGATCCATTAAGATTGAGGTCCACACGAGATATGCACCTTAAAGTCTCCATTCCAGAGGACCATTCAAGACTGAGAATCTGCAATAGAAGATCATTGCCCTCACTAATAAATAATTAAATTAAAATTTACACCGTAATAGCATAAGTTGCTATCTAAATTATTGAGCTCCCTCAGCATAATTTTATGTACATAAAGCAAGCTTTTCTCGCAATATAAATGAAAAATTTTAGGTCAAACAACCAGATTGTTGCTTTATATAAATGATTTTTCCCACTGATCAATAATTAAATAAATAATTATTCATCAATATGGCTAAAGAGGGTTTAATTGCCCTAAAAAATGTATGGGAAAGAGGGTGAGATTAAAGATCAAATGTCTCTCTCATGTCCATTCCCTTTGCAACTCCTGACTTTTAAGTATTTCCCTTGGTGTAAAAACAAGGTTGCACAAAGTCCCTGAATTGAAATTATTTGATCATCCTATAAACTACATTCCGAGTTAGGGCTCCATGGGGTTTGTAATAGCTTTCACACAAGCAGTTCAAATTTCAAGATTCTATAAAATAGTACCTCCAAAAGATACTGTTGAACTACTAAAAGAATTGAGGCAAGGATATCCACTACCACCTATCATTCAATATTTCAATTCTATTATAGGGTGATTAACTAACTAGGCTTAAGGCATAGGCTACCAAATAAGATTTCAACAAGACAGCTACTTATCACCCTGTTATTTATCTACAGATACAGTACTCCCAAAAAGAAGAAGCAATTTTGGAGTGCAAGTATTGTTCTTCAATGCTCTGTGCAATTTTCAAGGACAATCAGAGACTAAATTTATGTCACCAGGCATTAATATGAACAACCAAGAACATACAACTCAAAAGGATGATGAAATGATTGGCTGCCATTTTTCATCTCTTTTAGTCATTATTTTTATCTTTTTACTGCATACATTTATTTGGCTCCTATTTGTAGAAAGATTGAAAGATAAGCTAACACACAGAAAGAAAGAGAACTCCCCTTAGGATGATCCAAAATCCAACATCTCAAACCACCATACTAAATATGTCTCATTAAATTTTTGCCATTAGTACGTTGCCAAAATAAGAAATTACATGGAAACTTTCTAAGGAGTTGACAAGTGGAACCAAAGGGAACCATGTTTATGACTCAGACTTGATAGACATTATCCAACTCTTCCTGCAGATATAACAAAGTGGAAGGCATCATAGGGTGGTTCATTAATGAAAAATATTGGAAAGACATAACAAGTGGAGCAGATTAATGTCTAGCAAGAAGCACCTCAGGCCAACTCTCTTGGAGGAAATCTACATATCAGATGCTGTTCATGTCAAGAGGGACATCCAATTGGTAGAGTGACCTTTGGGTGGACAATGCTATCCTTACATTAGTTTCTGCATATGTGCAGGATGGCTTCAATCAATGAGGTGATCCTAATGGATAAATGGTAGAAAGCCAACAACATCAATGTATGGAGTATTGAACTTAAGAAGATATTTAAAGCAGAAGGTAATTATTATTTTTTTAATATTCTCAAAGAAACATTTCTCATGCATTTTATTTAATGTTTTTGGTTCAGCGGACTCTTACAAATATTACAGCTTTCCATATCATTTAAAATTTTAAACTTATTTACTTGGTTAACTAATAATAGATCCTGTCATTATCAAGTACTTACAAGCACTCAACACATATTATGCCTCTAACCCCACATTTGCATTTCAACTAGTACATGGTGAGAATAGGGGTGGCAATTGGGTCGGGTCAGGCCAATGCAAGTCAGATCAAAATATCATCAACCCATACCTAACCTGTTTATCATACATGTCAAAAATTTATACCTGAATCCGACCTGTTTATTAAATAGATAATCCAATCCGATCTGCTTAACCCATTTATTAAATCGGTCAAATTAGGTTGAATGAATTTTTAACCGGTTAAAGGGTTAAACAGGTTAAACTGGTCGAACTAAATAGGTTAAAAAAGGTTAACATATTTAAACAGATTAATAGGTCTTAAACGGATTAAACAGATTAAATAGGTTAAACGGATTATCTGACTCAATCCAATCTGAATATTAAACAGGTTAAATGGATCAGATATCTAAAATCCAAAACTAATCTAAATATTAAACGGGTTGAACGGATCCACCTGTCTATGACCGGAACCCGTTTAGCCTAAATCCAAACTTGTTTATGGCGAGTCGAACACAGGTCGGATTAGTGGGTCAAGTCATATTTTGCTGGCCTTAAGAAAATTGTTTCCATGAAAGATGGACTCAGTAGTCAGTTAATTCATTCCATAAAACCACATTTAAATTTACAAGATCCAAGACTAGGAAAAATATATCTTTATTCATTCCCATTCTATTCTTGAAGATTTGGTAGGTTAATCATTTTATTGCACATGATGGAACAATCTTCCCTTACCTTTCTCATCTTTAATTAGTATCCAGTTCACCAATCTTCCACTTAAAGAAAGAATGGATCCCAGAGTAACCAAAATGATATCACCAATTTCCAACCACACTTGTTCTATATGATACCTTGAACTAGAAAATAATATGAGACCTAGAGAATTCAGATGAAAGCATCAATTTACTTATTTATCCTATCTTAGAGAATTTTTTTGGTACAATATCCTACTTTTAGAGATTAATAATCAATAAGATTCTTTTTCAAGAAATAGAACTCATTTTTACTGAGTAAACTTGGTGACTGAACACAATTGATCATTTCTCAAAACAGCACACCTCTGTTGCACCAAACCACTCTCTTTCCTCTTAACTTGGAACTTCAGCAATAAACTAAAGCTCAGCAGTTTGATGATTGGCTCCCTTGAGGGTATGCATTCCCTATTTTCTACAACGGCAACATATTTCTATTATAGTCCGCACAGTCACAGAATATGTAGTTTTATACACCAAGGTTTTACACAATATAAATTATATATTTAGGACATGAAAAGAACAAGCGAGTATGCTGAAAACATTTAGACATGAAGAATGAGAGTTAAACAAACTTTTTGAATTGAAGACTTTTGTGATAAATAAAGTGCATGTGCTCAAAAAAATGTAGGAATGAGAAAATTTTTGAATGTGCATGCATCAGAAAGGAGAAAACATCTTAAAATTCACATCAAGATACTTGAAGCTAAATGATTTTAACTTGACCAAGCAGCCATCTGTTATTTTTATGAATATGACGAAATGAATAGAACTTCATAATAGAAGGATCCCCAACATGACTACATAAGGCTATGAGGTTAAACCTCTCCCAATTCTCTCTTAAGATGATATTGTAAAAAGGAACAAAGAACACATCAGCGAAAATGTTGAAGTACACATATCAGTCCCAAAAGAATGAAAAAAAAATGGCCAAAATCCAATCCTAAGCGACTCATCACTTGATGGGATCCATCAAGTGATATTTCCTCCTCAACCAATCAAGTGTATTGCCCATTCTGAGTGCTATGCACAAGATTCAGTGTGCCAATACCGGAGCTTAGGCCAATTAGCCAGTGGTATGGTTCGGTACGCTCCAGTGCTGTTCTGTATCGGGCTTGACCCGACACAGCAAGGAGGGCGAAGGGAGAACAAGGAGAGAGGAAAAGAGAGCGAGGGAAGAAGAGGAAGATGGAGAGAGGGCCTCCGGAGCGCAACCAAGCTTGGTTGGAGAGCTGAAGTTCTCCACCCTCCTCTCGATTGAAATAGGAGGCTTTGGCCTCTATTTCGTTTTTCATTTTGGTTGTATTGAGTGAAGTCTGCAACACTATTGCTGACTTTACTATTTCATTTTTTTCGATTTTCAATTGAGGTCGGCAACGATGTCGCAACTTCACTCGATAAAACCAAATAAAAAATTGAAACAAAGGACCAAAGCCCCTGTTACGATCGAGAGGAGGGCAAAGCCCCTCCAACTTTCCATTGAGCTCAACTGCGGTGCGGCGGCCTTCAGCTACCTTCTCTGCCTCGCCCCCTCCTTCCCTCCACCCTCTCTCTCTTCCTTTCTTCCTTCTCCCTCTCCCCTCCTCTAGTTTTTTGTTTCAATTGCCAGAACCATCTTGATCTACCGTTAGCATGGGTCCGTATGCTCCAAACTGAGCGGTTCGAGATAGTTTTGCAAACACTGGCTACGCATACACTAAAAGGCAATGCATATAAGACCCACACCAGTAACTAAACAACAAGGATAAGGTTATTAGTTACACCTTCATGAGACATGTTATGTGTTGGAGTTGAGGCAGCAGTAGGGGTGTATACGGTCTGCTTTGAGGGTATTTTTAAATCAAACCAATAAATTACGGTTTGCCAATTTTATAACCAAATCAGACTATTTTGTCACTCAAACCAGACCAGACCGGTGAGTTATGGTTTGATCTGGTCTGATTAACGGTTTGACATATTGTAACACAGAAGATGAAAAATCTTGAGAAAGAAAATATTCTTGTCAAATAAAGATTGAAATTATAAGGATGGCTTTCAGACCAATATATAACTCCGATTTTTGGAACCATTAAAATGAAGATTATGCCTTTAGGTCTCATTGCTGTTATATAAGTATATTCACCAATTACGTGGCATTATTTGAGATTTGCAAATGCACAACCAAACAAAAATTCCTATAAATTCCAGAGTATTCCGATTATGCAATGCTCTTAAGTACAGAGTGAATTTACTATTACTAAAAGAAAGCATTAAAATTCTTGAGATCAAGAGACTAAAAGTTTGACCAGTTCTTTAATCCTCCAAAAACTAGGCTCTATTTTAGGATTTATGTATTGGTATATATATGTATACACACATATTATGGTTTAGGTTTGGTCTGGTCTAATATTTTGCAAAATCAGACCAAATCATTAAACCATTTTATATGAAAATCATAAACCAAACCAGACCATTTTAGTTTCAAACCAGACCATTTTAGTTTCAAACCACACCATACTGATAAAAATGATTTGGTTTGATTCGATTTAACGGTTTGAACCATTTAGTGAACACCCCTAGGCAGCAGCTGTACCATGCATCAGTACAGCAGCATCCTGAGCCCCCATATGGCACTGGTACTGTACCAGGTCAGTATGATATGCCCTGTACTAGCTGGTACAGGGTATTGAAAACATTGTTACAAATAGTGGCTAGAGATTAAAGAAAAAGGAGAATCAAATAGTGTGAACTGTGGACAAACAACCGTTAAAACTTCTTCAGATCCCATTTCATCACCACCATATATAAAAAGTTGCCCTCCTTTATCAATATCTGCTTTACCATTTGCTGACCAGTGTAAGACAATGACGGGTAGCCTACGATCTCCAGATGCCAGCTGTAGCTTAACAACACTGTTAGATGATATCCCAGTTTGTTCCCTTTTACAGAGGAATTTGAGGACATGTTCCACAATAATATATCTCCATTTATGTAACCCACAGCAAGGACAGAACCAGTATTAGATGCCCAGCATAGAGAACAAATTTCTTTCTCCTCTTCTTCATTGTCAGCCATATTGCCTGAAAGCTCATTGGCCACTCCAGTTGAAGAATCAGTGTGCACGTCATCCTTCAATTGAAGATCTGTGTAACCTCTTACAGTAATAACCTGGCCCTCAGATATGTCCCACAGAATTAAAAGTCCATTCTCATAGGCAATCAGCACTCTGCAATAGAATGATAAGTTCATTGTGTTGAAAACTTCACGAAAACAAACACATACCAAGTACAAGAGAGAGGAGGTGAAGAGAAAGAACACGCACACAGAGAGAGAGCTCATATCAGCATCTAAAGAACTTACGACTAAAATTTTCTGCCATTCATTTCACCTCAAAGAGAAATAGAGAGAGTCTTCATCATAACCAACTTGAGTGGTCACGCTATTAATTTGATGTTTCACAGATAAACTGGTAAAATTAAACAACAAACAACACACACATGGACACATGCACAGACTATGTATAGCCATTATTAACCAAATAATTGAACAAGAAAGGATACTAATTCCCTGTGTGTACCAAGTAATGCTTTTTTTTTTTGAAACAATACCATGTTTATTAAAACACAAAATAATCAAGGACTAAATTAGTTATGGCATACCAGAAAAGAGGTATAATGAGCATCTTATGATAGAAATGTGCAAAATGTTTCATGCAACTGCAAGATGAGAGTTATCTTGACACATGGATAACAAGGTTCTAAGGTGAATCATGAATTGTATGGTTTAAGGTTCAGTCCAAGCTTAAGAACTCATTTTCGTTTTTACATGCTAAGGCCTTAATATCCTTTGATTGATAAATTTTCAATCAATGAGTCCTAAGACCCATAGTTTTGGTAGCTACAAATAATTTTCCTCCTGTGTAGGAGTGCATAGAACAATTATGACCAATTCTGTAATGAATTTCCCAAAGATACTGATGGACATCAAAATGCCTAGCCATGTATGCATTAATTGTTATGGGTGCAATATTATTGCAATTCTTGAATGTTTGAATGAAAATAATGTAGAAACATGATTAATGAAATTTCCACACAAGGAACATCATCAAATGTCAATAATTCAATAGAGAAAGGACACCTAAATACCTAGTTCCAGACGTACAAGGTTGTGGTAGAATTCCAATGATGGGTTGAGGACTGAGAAAGGAAATGCCAGCTGCTTCTGCAACAAAAGAAGAAACATAAATAGACATTCAGTAAACTTAAAGCATATGAAAGTTCATACCAAATACATGAGATGCAATAAAATAAAAATAAAAAAATAGAGCTATCTACAAGCAAAGTTCCATAAATATCAAGATGAGTGAGTTCCAAGCAAACTTTCTTAAATATCAAGATAATGTCTATTGGTAATTGGAACATATTTTCTAGGACAACATGCACAGTTTTTACATTATTTTATATATTACCATATTTATCATGTAAAATTAATTAACAAAGTCATTGATGTCCAAAAATATATTTTTTATTTTAAAGAATGTATATTTGTTTTAAGGAAGTGTGGTCATCAAACTTGTAGAAATGGATTCAAGAAGGACGAAGAATAACCATTGGAAGTTCAAGTGGTGCGATTCAAAGTGAAGGAAGGTGCCATAAGTAGATTGAAATAGCATTTGATCTGTGATTACCCTGATGTGATTGCACATAATAAAATGTCCACAAGTGGTTTGATAGCTGACGTAGAAGCATTCTCATGACCTTAGTGAGGGTAAGGAAAAAGCCTAGAAACAAACAAAGATTGATCAAACAGCTGAGCTACCATTATATCACTCCAAGATCTGGAGGACCGTGAGTCTATGAGGCATTGGATCCAGATGACATAGAGGCGGCCTTGATTTAGGCTACTAATACTATACAAGACTTGATCAGTAGTGGAGAAAGAGGTGGTGAAGCACATGGCACAATTTGGGCTCTCATAGTACGAGAGGGTTCTGTTTCTGATCCACAAAGGGAGATCCATATTTCAAGAGAAGCCAATCGGTGAGAGAGATTATTGGTAAGAGTGAGAGTCGAATAGCAATTATGTTTAGGGCTCTTACTAACAAGAATGAAAAGTAGCCCAGAGATATACTGGGGGGGCCATCATTCATGACTAAGATCCATGTGCCTTCTTAGCAAAGGCTTTAAGCAGTAAAGGATTGATTCCATGATCAAGTATAAGAATAGGTGCATATTGAGAGATACTGCTTCTTGGTTCCATTGCAGACACATGCTCACAAATATCGGGAATAACACCTACTACCATTCACCTATCAGCTCCATCCAAAAAGCTAATCCGCATGTTGATCCTTCTAAGTTGAGGGATATCCATAGAGAGTTGCTTGATAATAGCAAGGGAGAGTTAGAGAGATGGATAGCCTCCTATCAAAGCAAGTGGGACACATGGATTCACATTGATGTATGATGGTAGGACGAGACCTAGCGGTGAAGCATCATCACTCTTTAACATAGCATGACAAGAAATATTCTTCCTCATATTGATGGATGTAGGCAAGATTTGTGGGATGAAGCAAGCAGTGAAGACAGTCCAGGCCATCATTATGTTTATATATAAACACACTATGTTGGCTTTGAAGAGAAAGCACATCAGCACAAGATACTAAGGCCAAAAAAGTCACCCACTCCACCACGCACTGCATTGCACTCAATAGCCTTATCAAGAATAAGGCAAGCTCATGCCAAATGTTTGAGTGCAGAGTGGCAAAAGAATAGATATGCCCATAGCATCACAGAAGGAAGCCATGTGGAGTTAGTGACAAGCCAGTGGTTCTCACATGGAGCCAAGAGAGTAATTAGGGCACTCACATCTCTATATTGAGTGCTTAGGTCTGCCAATAATGAGAGATACCCTCAGTTGGGCTTCTTGTATCATACATGGTCAAGAACAAGCAGGCGGATCCAGAACATGTTCACGAGTATATTAAAATCATTAAGGAAAGATGGGATTATTAGATGGGTAAGGGATTGTAACTAGCAAGAAATCCAAGCACAATTCTTAATGCTTGTTTATTCTTATAATACTATGAAGCAATCCTTGATTTGTTAATTAAATCAATTGAATACTTGGCAGCTTACTACCTCAACCAAGGTTCCAATACGGTGTCCCCAACTATGAAGGAGGTCCCAACATCTACGTGCAACATAGACTCTCCATGAGGGACTAGATGTCAGTACATGCTTTGAAATATGAGTGTGTGTGTGTCAAGCTAAAAATTATGCATTCTCTATTTTTATTTATTATAGTTGCATCCATCAAGCAATCATAGGCTCCTCATAACCAATATGAAATAAAATAATATTAAAGTTTCAAGATCCCGAAAGCTTAAAATAGTCATAACAACCAAAGTTAAAAAATAATAAATATTGAATCAGATACCTCACTAGTATGCTTCTGCATACCGAATGTCGATACTGTACCATATTTCTACCGACACAGTACTAGAGTGGTATGGTATCTAGTATTGAGAATTCAGGGTTCGCCGTACCGGGCCGAACCGCCTGGTACAGGGCATACCGAACCGGACCGGCGCCCTGCCGGTCTGGTTCAGGGGTTTTTCGGAAACCCTCCGAACCGCACCGAACCGTGCGGTTCCGGTCCATACCACCCAAAATCGGGCGGTATGAAACGATTCGGCACCAATTCGGCGTGAACCGAAAAGTGCCGACAACCCCACGTGAAAAAGTGGGAGGGGGAGGGGGAGGGTGGAGAAGAGTGGGGTCTGGGCTGTTTTAAGGGCAGCC
>KE504727.1:451863-462931 GCA_000441515.1 Elaeis oleifera
TGATGACACCAAAATTATTAATTTTCGTTAATTATATATTTTTAAATATTTTATATATTTATTCATTTAAATCTTTCTCAGACGGTCTCTGCTAGTAACTGTGAGCGTAATTGATCGACTTTCGTCCTTATCCACAGCAAACAGAGAAATCGTCTGACACAAAAATACCTCAATGATCTTATATATGTTCACTACAATCTGAGGTTGAAGCTAAAATGCATTCAGAAGGAAGTACAGTTGAAGTACACTGATCCGACGTTAAATGATTATGCTGATAAGGACGACGATCCGATCATCGGATGGCTTGCAGGTCAGCAGCAGGAGCCAGAGTTTGATGAGACGAGATCCCCTCCACGACCAGCCAGTGTGGTAGCTAGGGAGATCAAGGTGGATCCAAGGCAATAGGCGGAAAGAATATTCCACGTAAAATTCCAGCTGATCAGCCACAGTCTGAGGAGACACAAGGGACTTATTCATCACATGACTCGATGTCCGATATATCTTCTCAGAGGTTCGAGCGACAGATGTATAGACGAGGTCGGCAGTCAGCAAGAAGACATCCATCTTCTCAATCACAGGAAACTCAGTCACAGAAGGGGAGCACAAGAAGGGGAAAGAAAGACAGTTGCACGTGCACCACTCTCGAGAGTATAGAAGCTATCTGGCTCAGATTCGGACACCAGAAAGAGTGATGATGATACAGGTAGTAGTCATGGATCTGATGATCAGGGAGAAACTAGAAGATAGAAGATCACTGTTTATGAGACACAGCCATAGGGTGATATTCGATTCACCGATGGATCTCAGTTTACACATGCCACACAAGATAGGGATCATGGTGGATAAATCGGTAGAGGCCGTGGGGAGCCGATTTCATATAAACGACAGGCTCCTAGAGGTCATCCAGCACACGATGCAGCTGCAGACGATCTTATATGTGGAGTAGGATCCATGTATGTATCTGGATCATCCTCGCATTATGAATCCTATTATCCGCAGCCACCTTATGATCCATATGAATATGATGCATCCGAGACATCATCTTCTAGTGGTTACTACCCTATGCAGCCTGAAGCATCTTACGGATCAAATTTTGCTACCGACATATTTGGATGAGCTCCTCCACAGCCGTACCATCATCCTGAGGATACTTCTCAGAGTCAGAGTTTGAGTGAAAGATCTGAGATGTCTTACAATCCAGAGAGGATGCCTTATGGGATGAATATTCAAGAGTACGGTACATGTTGAATAGAGGGTTGGACTGATGTCTCTCCAGATTATGTTGATCATCCAGATATCTACGAGCGTCACAGACATTCGACGAGAAATTAAATGTAGAGTAGATCTTGAAATTGGTATATCAGTTATTGTGCTTTGTACTTAAACGTTTAGATACATTTTAACGCATATTTTATATATTGTTTCTTAATTTTAAGATGACATAGCGGTAATATAATGTAAGTAAATATATATTTGAAATTTTGGATCAAGAGTCTTTGTACCGCTACCTAACTCAAAATTGAACCCAAATATGTCAATAATATGCAATATAATACAATTTTGGAGTTGTATTTATGAATTATTAACTTGAACACCCAAAAAAAAAAAAAAATTGTATCAGTACCGAACCGGTACGCCGAAGCGTACCGTGTATTGGTACGGTATGGTACCATACCATACCGGTACAAGGAACCTTGATTGAGATTATGAACCTTTTGCTAATTGAATTACATCTACCTTACCAGTAACAACATTTGCTGGAATATGATATGGCAACTTCAAAAGCTTTCCATCTTCATCATTGTATTTCAATACAGAGAATAACCCACTCTCATCACCAATATACCTACAAACAGCAATGAAAATATTTGTTGGGTTATCTGATAAAAAATTCTCCAATGAGCTTGCTAGCACCTGACAAAAGATGTAATCAAATCATTTCCAGATCAGTATCTGTAGCGCACATTAAATAGGTCCCTTGGACTACAGCAAAAGCAGTCATGTTGGCTTCCCATTGTAAACAGTAAACTAGCTGTCTGAATTCCAGATTCCAAACCTGCCAAAGAGAATAAGCTCCATGATAGATGTGCATACATGGCAATAAGTGACCAGAAATTGTATCAGAAGATTTAATATTCATGTGAAAACAGGCTTGTAGATTGCTATGCAAATTAAGTGAGTCTGGTTTTCCTGCAGTATTGTGAGATGCATGCAAAGATCACAGGAACATATGAGGAATAATAGCATCTCCAATTCGCATCACTACAACTGAGTAAATAATCCACAAGTGTCATATAACTTATATTCCCCTTGGAAGCCTAGCTGAAATTGGGGTGATGGAATAATTGAACCCAGGTGATTGATAAATTCTCTAAAAGGACATTTCCACTGGTTTCAACTGATAAAAGGAGTATAAGTTCATGAAGATTATCATAGACCTATAGAAATCATAGAAGGAAAAAAAGACTAACGCAAGAAAAGAATTGATGAATCTACCTCAAGACAACATGGGATATACCCTGGAAATTACCTATAGAAAATTACATTAAGATTAAAAACTTTGGAGAGTTAAAATTTGGCCATAGCATACAGATTTATCACATGCTAAGCATTTTTGTAGGACACAAAGCCTATTTATCTGCAATTACCTGGTGCTGCATGAGTTCCCAGAAAATAAAGCTGTTTTCTTTTCCAACACATCTTTGAGTTGAGCAAACTTTTCTTGCAAACTAATCATCAAGCTATCTGGCTACTTTTCCTTCGTCCAATCTCGGAATTGAGTGATTTTAGGTCCATATTTGGAGCTCAACTGTAGGGTCATCAAACAGCACAGACCCTGCACAGAGTTTTTCTAAATTCCCTTTGGCTTGTTCAGATGATGAAGCAATGTTCCTGTCATTACGATTTCCCTTTAAGCAATGCCCTCTAATGCTCTCTGGAGTGACACATGGCAACAGTCATATTCTAAAGCTTTTTGTCGGACCACTGTTATTCCCTTTAAGCAATGCTCTCTAGAGTGACACAAAGCAACAGTCATATTCTACAACTTTTGTTTTACATTTCATTTAACCTATTTATTTGATGAAATTCGACATATAAATATCTGATTTCTAATTGGCCCAACTTGATGACATTCTTTTGCACAAAGAACTCGATGTCTTTCATTATATTCTTCAAAAAAAAAAGAGTCAAGTTATGATCACTCAACTCCAAAGGCATAGTGTAAACCACAAATGCCTTCAAATCCAAGAAGGCCTGCCATTTAGTACAGCTGACAAGGCAATGTTCTTCCAGAAATACTCAAAAGCCTATCTATAAGTGGTCTATCTCATAATGGACGAAGAAATATATAAATAGGTCCAAAGCAAATGAATCCTGCCAGATAGTGTAAGGTTAGCGAATGTTCAGCAATCTTTTATGGATATGTTATTTTTACTATGTTCCTGACCATGTACGCAAAGCTACTAGAAAAGATTATAGGCTAATATCTGATAATGTAGATGCACGATATAAAAGAAAGTGAAGGCATATTATGAAGATAAAATAATGCATTAGAAGAAAAATTACCTGGATTTCATTCTCATTTGAGACACCAACAAGAAATTCGTGGTTATATAGAAACTGCAATATACAATACACTAATTTACCAAAAGAATGAAAAAGTGCTCTTCAAGAAGTGAAGAAGGGACAACACATTGGATACCAAAAAGCCATGCAGAATAAGTAAATCCTTGCAAACCATATTGCATTCAGTAAACACCATAGCCCCAGAAGTATGGTTTACAGATGGATAACTCCATTTTATTGCAAGTATGAAGTAGAATATGGTTTATCGATGGATAATTTCATTATAGTGCAAGTATTAAGTAGAAAATGGTTTATGGATGGATATCTCCATTATATTTGTCTATAAAGTTGTACTTATTTCCAGCATCATGCATTTGTTAATTACTACCTTATCTAACAAGAAAACTTCTTGGAAGTTGACGTTCTTTGCAAGGTTTTAAGAACCGGCACCGAGGTCCGTATCGATTTTTGATCAATACGATACGGTATGGTACAGTACTGGATCGTACTGACAATAAAAAATTCAAAAAAATTTCCATCCAATGGCCAAAAAAAAAAAATCAAATCGAACCGGTACTGTACCACACCGTACCGGACCAAACCGTCCGATATCGGGCAATTCTAGCCGATATCGTACCGAACTGATCAGTTCAATCTGGTTCAACCTATTTTCTGAAAAATCGGCCAGAACCGAACCGGTTCCCCACCGATATGGTATGGTACGGGATGTATCAGTGGGTTCAGACCGGTACGGAATACCATGATTCTTTATTTAAATAATCTGACTGAGGACTTGATCCTTCTCTTTTTCTAATGTGTAACACCCATTGCTAAAACACAACAACATCATTCACATACCACTGCATCACTTTCTAATCCACTACAGCAAAACTAGACCTTCTCTACAAGCACAAGATTATCACTGACCAAGTGACCATCACCAAAACAGCAAATTAACATATTCAAGGCCCAAAAAGACCACATCTAGATCCATGAACATTTATTTATCCAGAGTTTCAGCTTAACATTATTTAATTTTTGCTTGGCCCAAATTTCAGATTTCGCTGTAAGCTCAGCCCATATTTCCACTATAATTATCTTCAAAGTTCTGTGAGAAACATTGAGAACGTATCTATCAAAATTACTCACACAAAAACTCCTCTTTCATCTTTTTTCCTAGTCCAATATTAGTTTGATAGATATTCTGGCACCACTCCTATGTATTGCATGTATTGTTGATTTCACAGTTACCAGTATATGGATGCAAAATTAAATCCTTTTTCATACTCCACAATTCACATTATCAAATTTCCTCTCTTTTTTCAAGATTTTGATAAAAAAAGCTATCACAGCTTTTTATATACTTCCACTATTGTTGGTATTTTTCTTAATATGCTAGCAGCTCCATATGTGCTATTGAGACATCTTCTCTCAAGCTTGTAACAAAATCATCTTATTTATCTTCAATAGCCCAATGATATAAGAATGACCTAAACTAAATTCTCAAAGGACCCAGCAAAGAAAGGCCTTGGCATGACAATAAGGTTGCTCCATTGAGACCAAAAGATCACAAGTTCGAAACACGGAACCTACCTCTCTGCATGTGGAGGTAAGGCTGCATATATCTGACCCTCCCCAGACCCCACCATGGTGGGAGTTTCACGCACAAACCACACTTTTTAACCCACTGAAGAAAGCGATATATAAGATGCGAGAGAGAGAGGGGTAACTATAAAAGGTGCCAAAGGAAGCCACTGATGGAGCTTAAGAACATGGCCAAATTTCATGATCATAGAGGCCTTTTGATGTGTGATTATGTGATGCAAAAGCACAGCAGGAAAAGATTGATATTTAAGTGTAATCAAAATAATAATAGTAAGAAGATGTGTGTCTAGGAGTATATTCTTATAATACTTATTTACCATTGAAAACTGTTACTTATCAAATTTGAAACATCAACTGCAGCTTTCAGCTCTCATCTCCAGGGTTACAGGGTTCAATTATAGTAGCGGCCGTGAAAGCAACCTACATCTCCCTGGATTAGCAGAACAGTCATTGTATCCCATTGGAATACCATACTCACATGGAATAAACATACAATCAGGTTAATCAAGCATCTTGAATTGCAATCAGTACAATTAAAGCTAGAAGAAAGAAAATGAAAAAAAATATGCCTCAATAGAGAATCATCAAATTTCAGCATGTGGCTGAAGAAGTCGACAATAGCTTGAAGTTAGAAGGAGCTACTATTGGCAATATACGGATTAGGGATATCAATTACAGAGATTTTATTTGGTATGGAGTTATTGTGGATTGTTGAATTGTTGCTGCATTATTCAATGTCCCCCTCAGATTACATGTGGACTTGCTAGTAAAGAAAGAAATAATACAACATAAACTTGTTGCATGAGACTAAAGGCCCTTTTAAATGTTACAAACCTCTAAGTATTTGTAGGGCACTTTCTTTGGAGATATAAGAAGGCCTTCAATATTGTCACCTCCAAAAATTTTTATTCGACCATCCCTGCAATTACAGGTTAAAAAAATGTTATGCCAAAAACCCAGGCCAAACTATCAGGAAGGTGCATAGCATATTGGCCATGATGTCAGATCCTGAAAACAGGCAAAAAATGAAGCCTTGTATGCGCATGGAGGCCTAGCAAAGCATTTTACATTTCAGGACTGATGTCTCGATCATTCATTTTCTTAAAAATTACTAATCTTCACAATAATTAACAAACGATCAGTATTATGGCACAGCAGGCTAAGACCAAAATGATCACTGCAAATATCAGCTAGGCTACGTGAGTGTTGGAGTAAGTTTCTAAAGAGGTAACTACAGTATTTTAAATTCTTCAGTTATGCTCAACATTCAGGAAGTAATAAAAACCAAGCAATTACTGTGTGAAATTCAAAATAACCATGTATGTCCCTTTATAAGGCAGGTGTTCAATAGATGCAAGATTTGAAGTCGGCATAATGTGGCCTTATTGGCTCTAGTACTGTAAGGTGTCCTGGGACTCACCATGCTGAACCAGCATGCAGTGGCATGGCCAAATATACAACGCAGCATGCCGATATGCAAAAGGCACACAAAAATATGGAAACTGGAAACTATTCGGTATTTTATAATGTAAACTGGTGACATAAAGACATGTAAAACATCTGACAAGAAGTTTGATTCATCTAACAAACTTTACTACCATACATGTATGTTGTTGCTAAAAAGCATAAGCCCAACAAATGTGTTATATACCATTCAGTAATTTTGCACATAACTAAGTTCAAAATCTGTTCTTCAATTACCTCCGAGCAAAGATGGCCAAGCAATGCCAAATTGACTGGTTCGGGGCATATTGAACCATGTGAAGGACAGCACAGTCATTCAGCCTATTAAACCCCATCTCCTTGACCTCGAACACCCCCATCCCCCCTATGTTCGAGGGTTTTCGACAAGTTCCTCCCCCCCACCCTCCCTCCTCCGAATTGGACCGGTCAAGGACGGCACAGCTCAGCCTATTAAACCCCCTCCGCCCTCTGCACCATGCTCTTGAACACCTTGTACCCCTGCATTAGAGGGTTTCCAGTAAGTTTTTCCTCTCTCCCTCTCTCACTCTCACACACAGACACTCTTTGCTAGGGTTAGGATTTCCCTTGGTCTTCCCCTCCCTCTTGCTTTCTTCCTCTCTCCTTTTCTCCCCTCCTCCTTCCCTCTCCTTGTTTTTGATACACCATAGAACAGCACAGTAGGGACCAGGGTCGATGGAATTGTCCGATTCAAGGTGGGTGGAACCGTATTGGCAGTGGACTGGGATGGTTCTGGCCTTCAAAATGATACACTGACAAGGAACCAAGGGAGGGAGAAGGAAAGAAATGAAAAGAAAGAGAGAAAAGAGGAAGGAAGAAAAGGAGAGGAAGAAACAGCCTCCGAAGGCCGTCAAGGCCACCCACTGCTAAGGCAATGGGTGTCATCCCAATCCGACATAGCAAAGAGGGGGAGAGGAGAGGGGGGGAGAGAGAGAGATTGACAGAAGGGAAGAAAGGGAGAGGGAGAAACAACCTTGGAGGCCGCCGAGGCTATCGAAGGCGCTGTTGAGGCAGTGGACCTCCGTTCAATCAAAACAGAAGCTTCAGTTCCTGTTTCATTTTTTATTTTGATTTTATTGACGAAGTTATTATTTTTCTTTTTGTTTTATTTTCCAAAGAAGTTGGCTAGAGGGAAGTCGGCAACGGAATTGACAAATAGGGACTATGGTAATAGGATATTGTCTCGTACCGTACTGACACACGATACGCTATCTCGTACTATATCGAATCGAATATTGACACTGTAATAAAATATTACCGGTATAGGGTCTGATATCGAGATAGCAAATCTTTGTGGATGGAGGCCATCCATTCTTCCAACTCCATCCATCCTCTCTCTTATGACTTCAACCAAACACAAAGTTGAGGAAAGAAGAGAAATCTAGATACAAAAGATCATCTAGTTCGTTCCGACTGATCTCTGATCCTAGCATCACGAAAGACATAGAACACCAATACAACCTACATTTAGAGCCACCATTGTGATTTTTAAAAAAATCAAGTCAATGAAAAGACACCTTACATTTCACTTAGGAGAAACTTGTCTCGAACTACTTAACAAAGCTAGATGTGGAATCTAGACTTCAATAACATAAATTATTCAGCTGTAAGAACAAAAAACAGAGAATTTTCAAACTCACAATGTTCCAATTGCCAACAGCCGTTGAATTGGGTCAAAAGCCAAATGTGATGCAGTATATGGAATGCCATAGTGCACAGCAATTTGTAGGTCCACATCAGCTGAGGCCATATATCTATTTCGTGTTTTATGCTGTGTCAGAAAAAATAAGGAAAAAAAGGTCAATAGAACAAGTAAATAACATGTGGATAAGCTGATCTATATCTAAATGATATCAGCATGTTCCCATGTAAAACAAAGCATTTAAGGCATGAAACTGAATTATAGAGTAAATTTTAAAAGAACAATACAGCACCACCTCCATAGTCTAAAGCAACATTAAATGTGTGGAAGAAAACACAAAATGATCATATATATCCATCGAATTTCAAACTGACTAATGTAGCCGCAAGTGCTGTTGCAATGCTGCAGCCACTTCACTATAACAATGCAATGCGAAGAGAGCTTTAAGAGACAAAATGCAATCCTAGATTTTGAATCTGAATTTGATAAGATCTTTTAAGTTGAACTTAAGAGTTCAATGTAGAAATAAAGCAAATTTCAGCAGCAATATAATCTAGATTTTGATTAACAACAACCATAAAACTAAAAATGAGAGGTCAACAACCAAGTTCAATACACCAACACCTACTACATATAATAGTCCCAAAAGAAATATGCAGGAATCAACTCTTTCCAAGCTTAATTATTAAAGAAAGTGGATAGGTTTTGATAGAAGGTTAAGAAATAATATGTTACGGTGGTTACATGAAATGTCGATTATCTTGGATGAGAGAATAAAGATCGATGAGGTTCAAAATTGCAACCGGTTCACCGGATGTGGGATATCCATAACCACCAATTTAGTGGTACCGTGGTGGACAAGCTCCAACACGAGAAGGATGAAAGCCAAGGAAGATCCGAAAAAAGTGAAGAGAAAGGAGAGATCGATCCGAGTGCAAGGAAGAAAAGAAAGAAGCAACCACGAATCAGAAGATAGATGGAAAGCCATAGAGAGAGAGAAGAATTTAGGGTTTCTATGAAATCTCATTTCTTTCTCATACTCCTCCAAGACCCAAGAGCCAATATTTATAACCTTCTTTCTTCTTTCTTCCTTTTTCCCTTCTTGATTTGTCCAAAAATATCATTTTTTCTCTTTCCTCTTTTTTCCTTTTCTTTTCTTTCCCTCTTCTCTAATAAAAGATAAATCTGTTGGAGAATCATATGGTTCCTGCACATCTAGATTGCCATTTCCATTTGGCTAAAATAATAAAATATTTGATTCAGATTTGGGTCTACCTATCTAATCTTTCTCAAAACAATTAAGCTGGATTGAATCAAACACCACAAACAAAATAAAGAAAAATGATGACTTGACGAATAAATAAAATAATAGCTTGATGCGCTGCATCACTGACTTATACTCTTACCACTCGAAAGCACATTTTACACATACAAATTTTCAAGGAATAGGATCCTAAAGATACTTTGACATGATTTTTCAATTCTCGTCGAAGTTGACATATAACTCAACAGGTATGACCAGTGGGGCATGCTTGCTAAGTGTATATGATGTCCTAGAACAATTCCAAGGAGTAGGTATCCATAAGCTAATGGAACCCAGAAAACCTAGAGATGGCAGTTAGCACCACCCTATCAAGTAGCCCTTTTAAACAAGCTCCTAGAAACAGAATGGCAACAGCAAGGTTGCACATATTAAGGCAGCATGAAAAGTTTCTCAACGCAACACATGGACACTGAAAGGGTGCAAATGCATTTTGGCAACAAGAAAATCTCGATAGCCATGAAAAGGAAGTAGTTTTTCTGTGAATGAAAGTGAACTAGGAGTAGAATCAAATCTGGCAATCGTACACAAGAAACATTGATGTGCATATAGAAAGCAGAAAAAAGAATTATTTTAACAAAACAGGTTGATAATGAAGAGTGCCTTTTGTACTGACAAGGTCTATGGCATCTTTCATATTATATAAGTCAAATTGGTCAAGTGATCCATATATTGCTGCATATCTTCATCTCAAGGTTCACAAACTCGATTTGGCTTCAGATTTGACTAGGTTGGATGAGTTTTAGATTTGGTAGTTTCCACATTTTCAGCTCCAATATCAGTAGTTTGACCATAAAAAAGTAGAAAAATCTAAAAGAAATCAAAAATAAGTACATATAAGAAAGCATAAACAAGCAAGACCACAAGAACAGTAATTGGGCATCATTTGGGATGATAGTATATTATTTGGTGTATAGTGTCAGTTGGTTGGGATTGACTAGTTATGGATCATAAGAAGTAAAGAAAAAGGAAGTACAAAAACAACATGTTTCACATCATTCTAGGGTGAACTATCAATGTCTGCCAAACAGATCCGAACTGTCACAATGTATCGAACCAAACTAAATCGATGTGGAACTAGATCAATTTGCAGGTTTCATTTGGCACTCAATGCAAACCAGCCCAATTCAAGCCAAGAATAGCTGCCTAGTTCCAAGCAGTTCCACTCGATTTGGCTGACCGAACCAACTAGAGATAATAAAAACCCTTCTAGTTCCCCATTTAATCCTAAATTGCTGACTTCTCTCTCCCTCACTCTAGCTGCATGAGGAACCTGCCAATGGCCTCTGCCTTCCGGACTCTCCTTGCCTCTTTGTCTCTCTCTTTCTCTCGCTCGCTCTCGCTACCATGGGAGGCCTCACTCGTGCTCATGGTGGCCATGGCTCCTCTGCCAAAGCCACCACCACGATCATCTCCCAGAAGATGAACCCCATCTCCTCTCTCTCTCTCTC
>KE504727.1:467278-482970 GCA_000441515.1 Elaeis oleifera
AAAAAAATTCTAACCAAGACTAACCCAACAAAATTCCCATATTCCCTCTAAATTCTGAAAAACTTCCTCAAGAATCAGGCAAAGTAACAAGGGGAAAAAAGCACAAAGACAAGCAACAGCAGACGAAAGGAAGGGGAGTTTCTTGGTAAAGAAGGGAAAAGAGGGGAGAAGATTGGTTATACCAGAGGGAGCCGAGGGGCAGCGGAGGCAGAGGAAATCGAAAGACTGGAAAGCGGAGGGGAGGGAATTATACCCCGTCCGCTCCAGATCCTACTAAAGTTTTAGGTGCCGGTTGTTTGACCATCTGGTTATTTCAGCTCCCTTGTTATCACGGCTTTCGATTTTGCGTGTGGAGCATTACGTTCGCGAGGCGCCTGACCTGGGCCAGATGGATCGAGCGCGGGTGCACGCCAATTGACCAGGCCGGCCCATCAGCGCCAGAGGGAGGGAAAGAGAGAAAACTTGCGACCCGCGAGGGCGTTCCTCTTTTTGTCACGCGTGCACACATGCGCGTTGGACGGGGGATGAGTTTTTAGTAGCGATCGTAGAAAGGCGATTCTTCTCGGCAGAATTATCCATCTGCTCACTTCTTCCAGCAGCATAAGTTTATGGGCTGTGTATCCGTGACGAGTGGGAAAAAAAGCTGGACCTATTGTGCATCACAATCTTTACCGGTCGTGTTGTTCCCCCATTGAAAATAACAAGACGGGAAGATTCGGCAGGGTTGAGTAGGATTAAGACCCAAGCCTTGGATTGGCCCTCCTCCTCTCGGATAGGACCCAACCATGACGAGCTTGGATGGGGAGATCACCATGATCCACACTGACTGGTAAGAAGAGCGATACATGAGTTTACCAGCCCGGACTGATCCTTCTCCTAACAACGTACTGTAAGCCTGTGAGTCTGTGACACTATGGACCTTAAGTTGTGCGCTAGAAGAGTTATGGGTTGCTGATATGTGCCTGGCGGAAGATTCAGCTGTTGGCCTGTTGCCATAAATTGCAGTGGCAGCTCGAGTTCCATGCCAAAGCTACCAACAATGTCTTGGGGGTATCTGGATGCTCTCGCAGTTCACTCAATTGTGCAGCTACACACATCGATTAGAAGAGCCACCAATCAGAGTTTAGGGGTTTCACCTCAGAGCCAAAAAAACAAAAAAGTTCTGCTTCAAAATAACATGTACACATCTAAACAAAGCTCACTCTTCTATCGACATTTATAAAGAAATTGCTTGCGTAAACAATAGCGGAACACATCAGAGTTTTAGTAACAACGAAATAACTACCATCCCGAACATTTTCTTTGTTCATTCTTTATTCAGTTAAGATATATCATATGAATTTCAATATGTACCTTAGTTCAATACGGTAATATCTTAATTTTAACATTATTGCATGCTCTTTCCTGTTATTTTAAAATTTTAAATGTCAAAACTTGCCAAAAACATAATACCCCACTCTACAAACAGCGGCTTTAAAAAAGAATACAGTTATTTCGCTTTTCTTATTTTATTACTAGTGTAATGACTGATTACAATCTCCATAAAAGTTGTTTCCACTTAGTTGAATAGTAAATCAGGCCATGATTAACATGCGCACACGTTCAGTATAACTTGAGGAGATACATCAAAACAAAACATGCATCTCCGTAAAGATTGAATATTTTGTATAGAACCGTCAATGAGTTCACTTTGTCGTTTTCATCCCTACAGATACATGTTTTTGTCCAATTTCGTTATGCAACCATCGGCAAAGCCAACATGACATGCGCATCGCATAGATTTATTTCACAACTATAATTTAGTGCGTAAGAATAGGATCAATCATATCCCCAACACCATTAACCTGCCAAAGTTTAAGAGCCGAAATAATGTGATGTTAATGCAGTAAAGGTCTCCCATAAAAGAAACAGAGATTCTTGAAATGAGAAAAGGTTCTCGTCAAACAAGACTGGAAGCTCCTGGTTCATGAATTCCTCGTAGGTTCACATATATCATTACTTCCAACATGTGGATTTTCTGATAATTTGATATTCACATTATTCCACTATTACATATGACAAACGAATTCCACTCGTATAATATTTTGCTTTAAGAATCGCCAAGACCAAAGTAGACCAAAAAGCTACAAGGGGCCACACAAACGTGGCCTGGAGCAGAATTGCTTCCCATTTGCTTTCACAAGGGCCATCACTCCGGCTGTCAAGCCAGCCCAAACTACAGAAGAAACGAAGTGCTGTGCGTTGTGTCTGGCTGTTAACATAATAAAACTCATTTATTAAATTGTCAAATAAAATTTTATATCCAAACATATTTTGCAAAAGTCTGAATATGTGCAGTAAGACCTTGATTTAACGTTAATGTTGTTAATGTAAGACCTCCAACAATGAGAACTGATGCCACTGGAAGATACTGCAGTTTTTTTATTAACCAACCAAATGTCAAATCAATGAATCAAAAGATGATATCAAGTAGAACTTGCAAATATATGATGAGGCACGCTGAAACAGGAAAAGATAGATCATCTCTAACTTAAGATAAAAGTCAAATGCTAAACAATCCATCATCGAGAGCTTCAGGATAAAACACATTCGATTAATCAAGACAGATTACATGGCACTTACTGATAATGACTCAAATGCATTTAGCTGAAAAGGAGATGGACTATTTCTGCTGACTGAGTAACGGCCACTAATAAGATCCATTGCATCCTGAGAAGCCCCATAAACACTTCACTAGGACTTCAGCCATTATAGGGAAAGCTAAATTAACCAGGAGGAAAGCGAGTGCAAAGAAGGGCAAGAAAAGAACTTATGGATGCAACATACTTGCCGAATGCCATCTTGAAAGTTATTCAAATAATAGCGTGAGAGAGCACTCATGCCATCCTTTATTAATCCAGCCAGAGTCTGTTTCCCATATCTGCACATTGTGGGTCCAGAACTTAGCAAAACACAGCTGGACTTCTATTTCAACTGATGGTGGTTGGGCATGCAAACTACAACGTATGCTAAAAAATACCTGACAAGGTCCCCTTTAGGGCATGAGTACCAGCATACTCCAAGCTGATCTCATCTCCATGTTCTGCCCATACTACCAAACACAACATGAAAAATTGTATCATATAGTATCAACGAAAATCAACCAAATAAAATTTGAAGCATTAGATATGCCAGAAATCTCCTTACATATCTTGAACATATCATAAATGTCATCATACATGGATATGCATTCACTGGAAGAAAATGCTCCCATGCATTGCAGTTGGGAGTTTAATGATTTCCTGGCTAGATAACTCTGAGAAAGAAGGAATAAGACACACAATAAACAGGTTTTGTACACAGACAAATTATTTGAAGCTTAAAAGCAACAAGATAATTTAGTTAAAGAAGACAACATGATATTTCAAAAGAAAAAAAATTCATAATCTGTTGACATCTGTTGTAGAAATGAACCAAACCAAAGGTAGATGTCTAAACAAATATACTAAAGAACTGCTTCACTGGCATGTGGTTTTTGTGGCTCTTCACATGGATATATGAGGCTTAATGTTTGCACAATGCAGAAAAGTGAAACAAAACAAACCTTCAAGCAGTGAATGTTAGTTCTCTTCAGTCCGTGAACAATTTGTTTCTTTCTGAGTGCATCCAACTATATTTTGGTCTTGCCAATAGTGTACAGGATAATTGAGCTCCCATGATATAAGGAAAAAGGTAACATAGGTAAGAAAATTCTATTTACAGTCTTGGCTCCGGTAAACCCTTCTCCAGTTAAATAAATGTCTTCCTTGCTGATTCTATCCTTGGAACCTTTCACCCATGTTCAGATATCCATTGGCCACGATTCTGTACATTTATTCAAAAGTGGCACCCATTTCTGTGTTTAATCTTTATAATTCTATGCTCTCTCTCCAACTTCATTTTCCTATTCAAAGATCAATCAGCCCTTTGTCTCTGTGTTTCCACATTGAGAATTCTTTGAAACATCTGCCACAGACATCTCCTGAGGAAACCATGTATTGCCTACATTTTGGTTCTGCTAAGCCACATACAAATGGAAACTCTAAATATGTGATGGTGGTGATGATGTCAAAAAATTTCACGATCTGGACAGATTAGAAAAGGAAATGTGAAGGAGGAGGGAGGAAAACATTCAGATAGATTGCCACAAAATTATGCTTAAGAAAATATGCAGATGTGGGCTCATGTTTCAAAATTATGCTTAGCTTGTTTTGCAAACTCATACAGAGATACAAATGATGGAGGTAAACATTTTTCTGGTACATTTAGAATGATAACAAGTTGATGAAAACTCCCTCAAGATATTCAGCATAACAAGAAAAGCAGAATAAAAAAATTCAGCATTTTGAGGAAAAAGATCAACAAAACCTGAGTGACATTTGTTCGGTCTAGGCAATCAATGCAATTCACCCTCATTATTCCATTCTGCTCTGATAGTATTTCGCCTTCAGCATTGACAAGAAAATATCTGCTCAGCTGGCACAATAATGAATTAAGCAAATATTATATGGAACAATTACAACAAAGTTGAAAGATAAATCAAAAATTGCAGAAGCATACATAAAGAGTAATTGTCATAAAACAATTCTTTATTTAACTTGATTACCCTTGTTTTTCAACATTTTCTTTATTTGATCATAAAGAAGTTGTAGATCATCAAAGTTCCCCTTGCCACAAATGTGATGGAAGTCAAAAGACACGTATCTGTGAACCAAATCAAATGGTCAATTATAACAAATAATGCTTCATGATAATGGAAAAATGAAATCACATACAAGGAGATGCTGGGCTGCAGCATGGATTATTCAGCCACTAATTAGGCTGTTCGATGAAATAGCTATACCAACGTAAAATTAAAACACAGCAAGAGGTAAAATAAAATTTTAATTATGCATTTAAAATGTCAAAAGCAACTAAAAATGGATAGAGACATCAATGTTTTAAGAAGGGGACCTCACTTTAGACGGTTTCTGATATGCATGGAAGGACCAAAAAGAAAAGAACCCTCAACAAACTCAGGTGAATGTTCTGGTTCTTGTATCAATACAAGCATAGCCATAAAAAGAAGAAAGCATGAACTTACAAATGTAGCTCCAAAGGCTTTCTAAAAGAATGCATATGCAGCAAACAATCCTCCTTTTATTTAAAGAAGGTGTGAATTCCATCATAGCAATATGTGGCAGTTTGCAAAGCGATAACCAACAACAACCCTTGCTACCATCCTTCAAGCTATTCCAACATTGTATCGAACGGGGTACATCTGAAAAGATGTCATGAAAACAGAAAGCACAATATGAACCAAGACTACATCATGGACCTATCAAGGCCCAAAGAAACAGCAGCTTGAGACCATTGATCAAGAGGCTCCTTATGTTAGGATGCTGGACAATATTTTAATTGAGACCAGAGGCTCCATCATTAGTGAACCACCCAATTAAGGATCATGATGTTTTGGAGAAACATGAAGGTGATGCCATAGATATTTGAATCTCCTTTAGTGACCAACAATTCGACACAGCACTTCTTTATAAAGGATTACTGAGAAGGAAAGGGGAGAAGAGTGAGAGCATAGGCCCACAATTATAGCCTTATGCCCTTATGCACACTTTTGAGACCCTAAGAGCTTTTGTGGAGGAGACGAAAGCAAAGAGATGAATGAGAGAAGTGAAAAGATGACACTTTCTCTATCTCAATCTATCTATTTGTCTCTCTCCCTATCCCCAACCCCTATCCGGAAGTGCAATTGGAAAAGAGAGGAAACTCAATTTGTATTTTGCTTAATTAGATTTCAAAGAGGAAAGGAAGTGTCATTTCCTTTCTCCTATTTATATGGGCAAAATCGGCAATTAGAGAAAAAGGGTCATTATCCATTCTCTGCACTTTTAGAGAGATTGAAAAAGTGAGCTGACAAAGCTTTACTTTATCTTCATTTCTCTTCTCTTTCCTCTATAAATTTATTGTTTTTTTGAGAGAACTCCTAAATGTGTTATTTGAACAAGGGATATGCACTTTCTCCTCCATTTCTCTTCTGTCCAAATCTCTCATTTCAAACAAAGATGCAGCAAAAGGGGATAATAGAGAAGTTAACTAATTGTATGAATCCCAAGGTGAAAAGGAAATTCAAAGGAATTTATCTGTTGTAGTTGGTTAAACAAAGCAACTAAAGAGTTAGGCTGTATCCTATTTACAAGCACTCAGATTCAAGTGTCTGGTCCGTATTAGAAAGTTGTTTCAAACAGTAACATAGTATTTGTCCAGATAAAACTTAACTCTGAATAGGTTGAATGGATTAGTCATTGCCTTGAAAATTGATCTTTCTGTTGCCCCACCACTGTGTTTAAAGGCATAGAATTGTTGTCTCATAGGTCCAGATGGCAAAGAAATAAGATGATCCTTCTCAGATACCCTTAAGTGTAATGCAATTACAGGTAACAATTATCACTAAGTCATTGATTGTTTAAATAGGATGAAGACTGACTGATCTAGATTTAATCAATTGCACATATGATGAGGCAAATAGAGATGATGAACAAAAAGCAATTTTTTTTCAGAGTACCTGACATGAGGAAGTTTTTCCATTTCAGCAGCAAATGCACGACTTAGCTCACCTTCATCACCATGCTGAAATAGTATGATGAGTCACTAAAGATGAACTTAGAAATGTACTTTGATGAGACCATATTTAATATTCACAATTAAATCAAAAGAACCCTTGTACCCACGAATGATTTCCTCTCAAAGCTTATTTTTTTCTTTTGAATGGTATATCCACTGAAGCTAGAACGATATTTCAGCACAAACTACTCAAACAGTTCCTACATTCAGTTGGAATAGAGGAAACACACACACTGTGTGGGCCCTATCCTCTAGGATCTTTAGTCATAATTACAGTAGTCCTTTTCAAGGCTTCAAATCTTAAGGATGGGCCATCTCGGTTTTTCTATGGAATGGGATACACCACCATCCCAACCCATTCTGATACTTAGGAGAAGGGATATCCCTGGATGCACTAACTGAGATGCTGGGATGATGGCCGGACATTTCCATCTCGACACTTGGGATGATTCCCTATCCCGGTATCTTGTGGACATCCCATCAGGATTTAAACTGTGGTCATTTTTTATTAGTAATCACATCCAATCTGCAGATAATAAATATAAGTACAAAGGAAAAGGAGCAAAAAAAGGATCCCACATTATCAAGCCTCTCCCTTCCCTTTCTTTTCTGCAGCACTCCTTCCAATAGCCAAAGTTAAATCAACTAATCTTTGTTATACAGTTCCAATCTATTCATACCCTTCCTAGCAAATCCTTTAGTGATAGCATTAGATTGATTTATAACAAACTGAATATGAAACACGAGAACAAAACTTACTTTATCAGTTAGGTCAATCGCCACAGTCTCCCCATATCTTTGTATAAGATCATGGAAATGGCGCTCCACAACTTTTGGCTACAACCATCAAATATAAATCAAGTTGGTGAAAGGCATATTTCATAAGGGATTAATTGTTTGGATAAGTAGCAGCACATATTGGTACAAAATTCTCACCATTTCTTCATGATTAATTATATTAAGTTGTGGCTTGTAGCTCAAGTCTACTATTTGTTCCCAAAGAAGTGGAATAGAACCTCGAATCTGGTATACAAATAACACACTTCAATGCACTAGAATATGTAGAACAAAACAAACTCCTTTATTTCTAAACACAATTATGCATGCATGCATGGAGAGAAGGGCTCATTAATTTCATCCAACCAACCAAAACTTTTGCACCTACTTAAGCCTTAAAATAATCAGTACCTGTTCATGTAATAAAACCAAAATTTCTTTTGGAAAGAAGGGTATCTTACCAAACCAAAGGTAAACAGAGAAAATAACATTGAAATAAATTTTTAATAGAAAATCAGTTTGGTCCTGAAATATTAAAGAAAAATCTTTAAACTTATGATTAACATAACATTGAAACTTACTTATAGCAAAACATACATAAGTAACCTTGCCCCATCAGTTTATAGTCAACTTCCAGGATTTTATTTGATATGAATAGCTCAATCATCAAAATGTTATGTACCACTAAAGCAATGGCTAGTTCTACTAAAGATCTTCCTACATGCCCTACTTTTCACCCAGTCTTCGAATGAAACTCAAGAAACCCCAAATTACCATTCACCAGGGTAATTACATTAAATGCATCTAGGTTGTGCCCTATAACTATCTCACTTTGTATTCTAATGAAGCAATTCCAAACCTTCCTCCAATATACTTTAAGCTCTATCCCGGATAAGTTTACAAAAAAATTCCCTCTGCATTTCTACCTCTACCAAATCTAATAAGCTTAGTTTATGCTCATAGGCCTTTTCGACCGATATCGTGTTGAAGCCAAATTTACAGATGCTCATTCTTAAAATATTTTTCATCAAAACTTCTCCTAAATACATTTAGAACAATTTTTTAAGTACAATAATCAGAGAGGAGACTGCAATAGATGTTAATACGAGAAAGAATATGTGCAAACTCCATTTTCTATTTTCAGTTCTGTAAGCAAAAGAAAACTACAGGGTAACTAAAGGCATCTCTCTCTTTCATTGAACAAAAAATTATTGTATACGGCTCTAGAGGAAGCCCTAACGGAGTTACACCATATTACGAAGACAATTAGAGTCTCACAAACGGGAATAAGGAAGGCATTTCTCTATTTTACCTCATTATAATTCTTCAAATTCTATAGCTACTGCTTTTATAAGAACCAGTGCAATCATCTAAAACAGCCTGAATCTAGCAAATCAAATTTCATAGTATCTACACAAACTTGTCATGCTCTGCTGAGAGGATATAAATAGTAAATGGATGGTGCCAACTATTTTCATCCTCTCACCCTACAGATAATTATATGTAGTGACAAACGTATGGATGCTAAAAACCGGCAGTCATGACCTCAGAGAGCTTAGGAAATAATTGCAACAGAAAATAACATAAAAATTGAGATCAGCAGTAATATCTGGATTTTAGTACTATATGCTTAACTAAATTTCTTCCACCAGATCATGATTTCACCTGTAAAAATGAGGATTTAAGACCTTCAAACTCAACCAACTGCTCAGTCTCAATAAAATTAGCTGTGTCACCATCAAGATTAGCTCCTCTTCTCCACATTCTTGTTCCTGAAATATTTTTGCAACACCAACAGCGTATCAATCATATCAGAGAAGTTATATAAATAGATATAGTAGATTATCATTTTATCAACGCTGTTTCGAAGTGATTGCAGAAATTAAATATGCAATTGCTATATATATTTATACCTAGACGCCTGTTGCATCTTCGTGAAATCAAAGTAATTTTGACAGGTGATTTTTTAGGGTAAACTGTACCATCTGAAAGCGTAAGCCACTGTTAAGGATTGTCCTTGGCCAAGCATCTTTATCCTCAAACAGATGAAATATATGAACATGCATATGCATATCTGGCAAATCCAATCACACTCCAATTAACCTGGAAAATCTCCGCTAAGTGCATAACAAGAAGTACATTCACCATAGACATGCAAATAGAAATGCCCCTTACAAGGACTTACACACAAAGACAATGGAAATCCATGGATGTTTATGATATATTTATGAAAGATATTTAAGCCTGAGGATATTTCCTTGTATCAAGGGGATGATGAACGCATCAAGCTGCAAGAACAAGATGAAAATGAATATTAGATAGCACATGACCAGTTCATAATATATAAATCATCCAAAATTATGTACCTTTATTTCGATAAGCTCCTCCAACAAGTTCCGGTTCCAAACAAAGCGGGGATCACCCTGAGAAAAGAATAAGAAAATTGAATAATATATAATTAGCCATAGAAGAACATCAGATCTCCAAGATATAGCACAGAAAATCATGCTCCTCTTCGGATCATGAAAGATTTGACAATAGTCAGTCCCCACCTACATCACCTCTATATCATGGGTGCATGTGGATTATTACGTATAAGAATAATTAAAAGAAATAATGAAAAAATTCTGTATATCTAAATTTCTGGTCACCAAGGATCTATACTAAATAGTTTTCATGTTTCAGTATCTATCACTGAAAAATTAAGTATAAAGCCAATATACAGAAAGAATAAAAAACACATGCAGATCCTAGACTTCAGTTCAGGTGATCCTGAAGCAAGCAAATCTGTGCCTGTTAGGTTTAAACATCTGGCAGCATGCCATTATAACAAAGAAATATATTAACTAATTTATAATAAATTAAATTATTGAACATACTTTGAGATGAGAACTAAAAGTACAACAAGATGTTAGTAACCAGACACTTGTCATAGGCCAGAAGATCATGACACTCCTTAAGCACAAACCAATCTATGCCTCCATATATCAAAATAATTGGCCATGTTGGCTAGCAAAAAGTGTCCACAAACCAACAAATTTATAGATCAAAATGATCAAAACTTATCTTTCCCAAATATATACAAAATAACATATGAAATAAATACTGATTTATTGTAGCCCTGATAAACAAGACATGCCAGACAGTAACAGACCTGTTTCCAGAGCGGTTTGTGCACCCTTACTTCATCTAACTTGCATGCCCTCTGTAAGCTAGAAGCAACAACAACATGTGGCATTGTTATTTTGACATCAATCATATTTTAGAAGAAATCATCTATCAAGTATCAACATAAATGCTTATAGAACACTAGGATTACAAATGAATCAACTGTAATGCAATGAATGAAATGTTGAATCAACTGTAATGCAAGTAGATGGTGAATTTTGAGAACCCAGTTCCAACTGACATGTACCACCGTATGCATGATAAAAGTACTTACTTTAATGTTATATCCCTTTCGTACGAATAATATAACCCAGGGTTGATTCCACTGTTCTAAGGAGAGACATAAAGTAAGCCTCATCTTTTTTCTGAAAATAGGAAGCATTACGTAATTTAAAAGAGCTGATCAGAAATTCAAAGAGTAACCAGATAGCATAAGCACACCAGCCACCCCCTCTAAAAATTAAAAAATATGCAAACCCTCTTTTCTTTCTGGAAAGGATTTCATAATAATATATAACAATAATAATCACAAATGAACAGATAGGCAAAGCATACTTCTTGTGAAGTTGAATGCCTCAAAGCCTCATTGCAGGAGAGAAATCTCATGGACTTCACACGGTAAATAGAATAACCAAGATAAGTACCAACTTCCTTCCGAGCAGTGATAACTAGAACATATGTTCCTGGAACAAAATTAAATAATCAGCTAAAAGGATGCAAATGCAAGTTATAAGAACAAAAGTAGCTGATATTATGAAAATTTATTGTAATTGCAACGATAAATATTATTTAAAGTGGTATCATATGGTTAAAAAAAAGAACTTTCCTAACCAAGGCCTCCTGATATACAATGCTCATCATTCCTTCTCCAAAACAAATCCATGCAATATGCTCTATAGCAAAATTTCCAGTTAGAAGGAAAATAAAGAGCCTACAAAGTATTTCTATTTCCACTCCATTATTGTGACTAAGGCACAGGCAAAGCGATATTTAGAAATGTGGCAAAGGCAAAGACTTGAGCAATAGATGGTTGGGCATGCCTATCTCCATAATGATTTTCCTTACAGTATGGACTCTCCAAAGTCAGTGAGATGCTTCATCAACAAAATCTGTTATATAAATGGAATGTCCAAACTTCATCCTTGAAAGCAACCAAGAGCTTTTGTAAAAGACATCATGTTAATTTTATGGTGATATAGGCAAGTGGTACTCAAGGCTGAAGCACCAATGGGGTATACGATACCAAATGTTCCGTCCATCATTTCCATATTCCCTTGTGAGATGAGCAGTCTATTAATAGATGACTTGTAGTCCATGCCCTTTGGAATACTCAGCCACTCAGAGATACCTAGACTCTTAGAAATATACAATATGTTGACTTCTGACATGAGCTCTGGTGTAGAACTCTTAGCGCAGAAATACTATAGGACATCATCTACATAATTTGACTGCCCCTAAAGTCAAATTCTTATGACATAACCTTTAAACTCACTTTTAGATGTTGCAAACTACATGAAGGTAGGCCTCTCATAACAGCTTAGGCCTAAGATGTTCTATAAATTAACAAGAATGATATTACCCTAAATGAAATTTGATTTCAAATAATGGTTGATTTGCCATAGCCTTTAAAGTAGGGGTGGTAATTTATGACCTGATCCATCAACCCAACTTGCAAATGGCACGCTTTAAGCTGGTCCGGATTTGACATAATCGGGTTTGGGTCATAAATAGATCAACCTATTTAGACTTGCTTGTTAAATGGGTTGGATTCAATTTTAGACTTTTGACCCATTTAATAATTGAATTGGATCATAACTTGACCCACTTAACCCATTTAAGACATATTTAACATGTTTAAAACCTACTTAACTTGCTTCTGTCATGTTTAACTTGACCCGCTTAACATGTTTAACCTGTTTAAATCTGTTTAATCCATTAAAAATCCACTGAACATGTTTAACCTGTTTAATCTGACTTGACTTATTAATAACGAATTATGCAGGTCGGTCGGATTATCAATTTAATAATAAGTCAAGTTCATATCTGAATTTTTGACATTTAATAAATAGGTTAGGTTAGGTTGATGAATTTTTGACTCGACCCACATCCGACCCAATCCAAGACGATTGCCGCCCTACTTCAAAGTGAAAATTTTCCAAATCAGACCTCAAATAAGTTAAACAACTTCAAGTTGGACCTTGAATTGGCAGTCCTATGGCGAAGTATAAGATAACATTGAATTATAAGATAAGCTGTACTCCAACGAGAGACACCCAATAAATCAGAATCACAAGAACTTGATAGAGTGGCACCCAATATAATTGAAATAATTATATTTGAATCCAGAATAACTACAACAAATAAACATTATAAGAGAACTATAACCGCATAAAGCCCCAAACATTAGTAGCAGCTTGCCAACTTCTGCAACATTAACTTCAGAAAGTCTAAGCAACTATGACCACTGCATGTATACAGTTAGCGTCAGCAACATTTTGTATCATACCTAAATGCCATTAAACTTGACAGTGAGTATGGAGAAACGTTATAAGTTTATAAAATTGTACACTGACAAGAAAGATACCTGCAAGCAATCTTATAACGCCAGCCACTCCATAAATTGTTGCAACTTTAAAAGGAGTTTCAGAACCGAGATCTCCTGCATGGATAAATGATAAATCAGCAAGAAGTGACAGCTAGAATCGTTGATAGAGTTCGAGGTACTTATTCACATAATTCTCTCCTAAATCAGAAAAAATCGACTTCAGACTCGAATTTGCATTTTGGTAAAAGCACGAAGAATAAATCAGCAAACATGAATAAGAAATAAAATATCAAGCCAAATGAGGAATATCATTCCTTAGGCGAGATTCTTGAGCTCTTCAAAAAAAAAAAAAATATGTTCCTTCTCGCCCTAATCCAGCTCAAGAACTTCGAGATCATAAGATTTCATCAAAGAATTTCATATATAAGGCATTGAATTCTTTTTCTCGAAAGAAAGGAGGTTTCTTCCACCCAATCCACTCAATAATTCCAAGATCAAAAGATTTAAACCAAAAAATCTGCATATACTTTTTTCGAGAAGTCGAAATCTGCATGTACGGGATTGGATTCTTCTTTTTCGAAAGAAAAATGGGAGGAGAGAGAGATGTAATGACTGGATCAAGAACTAAGACTGGATCAGAGAATGGGGGAGTGACTGACCGGAGAGGGGCTGAAGATGGCCGTCGGAGCGGCCGACGGAGAAGGCGTGGTCGGGGGCGTCGGGGTCGAGCGATCGGATGACGTACTTGTCGGGGAACTCCTGGAGCTGGAGTTCTCGGCAACAGAGCGTTCGGGGAAGACCTTCGCCATGGCGCTCCGACGTCGTCGCCTCTACCATTCTTCTCTCTGACTACTCGCTCTCTCGCTCAGCCCGACCGAGCGTTGGTTGCCGTGCAATGATCGCTGACCATTTATTGCACGCAAGAACGCTGCTTCCTTGCAAACACGGTGGAACGCATCGTGCCGGTGGATCGGAAAGCTGCGTACCCGACAGACTGAGCTTTGAGTGGGCTTACCCAAGTCGCTTACTTTTATATATATATATAATTTATAATTTAAATTGAGATCTCCGCTGATTCACATTCAGGTTGCATTTGATAGTCGATAATCTATTCTGGTTATCGATAATTTAATATAAATTCATCATATTATTATATTTAATATATTTTTAAATGATAATCTAAATTATCAAAATTTATTCAAGTCACTTATTTTTATATATTATTTATAATTTGAACGGAGGCTCCTTTCAAATTACACTTTTAGAACAAAAGATGTAGTTATGGCATTAGCACTAACAATATTATTGGATTAGCCAACTGCACCAATTATACAATGATTTTACCAAGTCAATCAATTGGCACCCATAATTTCTTTATGCTAGTGCTGTCATGGTGATGGTGCAAACCATATATTATGTCACAATTATGGAATGTTCTTGCTCGCTAACCAGATAAGCTAATCCAGTCATTCTGTTTAACATTATGGAAAGGCCATTTTGTCTTGTGCTAGACTGTTTAACATTCAGTCACTCCCCCATTCTCTGATCCAGGACACGTCGTACGACTGTCAGGTCCTATCAAGGACACGCCGTACGACTGTCAGGAGGCATTGTCCTGTCAGAGACCTGAGAAATTATCCTGCCAGGGACGTTAATTAATTCTTAGGACCTGTCAACCCATCGACGACATGGCAATCCCCGACGATGTGACAGCCCAGGATGATTTGACAACTCTACAGTTGTCTACATCACTGACGGCGGGACCATGCCGCCTCCTACTATAAAATGGGGTAAGGCAACAGTTCGAGGTAAGCTAAGCTAAGCTAAGCTGAGCAAACCCACCAATCTCCCGGCGGCTCGTCATCGCTGAGTCTCCCTGATTCCTCTTTGCTGTTGCCTAGTCTCCTCTCTGACTTGACCGAGGGGATTGGCCGCAACAGGTTTGGCACGCCAGGAAGGGGGACGCGACCTCCGCAAAGCTTGAAAAATCTCTCCGAGATGACAAGAATCAGGGCTCAGCAGTCGAGAGCCACCGGATCGGCGAGACGCTCTTCCCGCCGGAAAGAGGCCTCTCCACCACTCCCCGCGGCGGAACTCAGCTCTCCGCACCCGGCAGTGACCACGGAGGTGCAGATCGCGGCGATCGTGCGGCAAATGGCTGTGTTGACGGACGCAGTCAAAAGACTTCAACAACCCTCTCGTTCGCCACACTCACCGGCAGGGCAACCGACGGCGAACCCGATGCCGTCCAGTGGCAGCCGCCGGCGCCCACGTCGATCTCCGACTCCTTATCAGCAGCAGCTGTCCCCGCATTTCCATCGAGAAGGAGAAAGGCGGCCACGGTGCGACGCCCACCGGTCCCAACATTCCTCTCCTTCCCAGCTCGAGCGAGCAAGGAAGGAGAAGAGGCCGCGGACGCCGTCCGCCTCCCTCTCGGATTCATCGGGAGGTTCGACTCCTGGAGTCTCCCAACGCCGACGGATGGACGACTACGAACGAAGGTTCGAAGAATCGACCGTCAGCTCATCCAGCTTCAAGTGGACGATCAGAAGTCTTCGAACGACGTCGG
>KE504727.1:484778-513380 GCA_000441515.1 Elaeis oleifera
ACTAACGCCGACTCTCCGACACCGACGAACCGGCACCAACTCCTCAGCAGCTCCTGGCACCGACCCATCCCCGAGATGGACCGACCGACTTTGCTCGATTGATAACGGGCGACGCTGACAGCGACTGCCGATGATGCCCGGCCTGGACGTGTCGGCCAACTGGCCAACATCGATCCTACCGCCCGAAAGCCGACTCCATGCCGGGTGGGACATCACCGACTCCCCGTCGGGTTGAATGACTAACATCCGACTTCTACAGATCCTCTAGACGCCAACCGTGCTTTGGAGTCGCCACCCGACAGCCAAGTCCCGACATATAGTCGGCCAGCCCTCTTTAAAAGACGCCGAACGACCGGCATGGGCTGCGATCCTATCAAGGACACGCCATACGACTGCCAGGGGCATTGCCCTGCCAGGGACCTGGGGAATTGTCCTGCCAGGGACGTTAATTAATTCCTAGGACTTATCAACCCATCGACGACATGGCAACCCCCGGCGATGTGACAGTCTAGGGCGATTTGACAACTCTACAGTTGTCTACATCACTGACGGCGGGACCATGCCGCCTCCTACTATAAAATGGGGTAAGGCAACAGTTCGAGGTAAGCTAAGCTAAGCTGAGCAAACCCACCAATCTCCCGGCGGCTCGTCACCGCTGAGTCTCCCTGATTCCTCTTTGCTGTTGCCTAGTCTCCTCTCTGACTTGACCGTCGGAAGGTCTCCGCCGGAGGACCTCCCCGGTCTGAGTGGACTTCCCTTGCAAGTGCTCGTTCCCGACGATCAGGCGATGAGAGGATTGGCCGCAACAGAAAGGATAACCTATTTCATCCTTACAGATAGTTAATTCATAAGAAATCAAGATAAAGCTTAATTTTCTCAGTATGCATGTCAATATTTGATGATTATCTATGTATATTACATCACAAATGATAATATTATGATTTTTTTGGTAAAATGGCTAAACAAGGGACTTTTTTTGTCATTTTAGGTTTGAGGTAACCTTTAGTTAGCTCAATTTTGGCATATTGGTAGAGTAGACGATCCTGGTCTGAAGGCCAAAGATCATAATTATTGATATGACTTATTTGCAGGAAAAAATGGTTTGTTGGTGAGAACAGACCTTCTTTCATTTCGTTTACCGGTTCTTCCTTTGTTTTTAAAATAAATTTAAAGGAATCTTGTGCAACATATATTTCGGGCATATGAGATATCTTTTTTTTAAAAAAAACAAAAAATATCTAGAGAGAGAGATTTTGTGAGGGCTTGATAATGGTTATCAGAAGCATATATGATACTCAATCATCAAATATCTAACCTTTTAAGGAAGGTTTTTAAGATCATTATAGCTGACCTTATCCTTTAGTATTTAGGTGGTTTAGTATAGAGTTCTGAACGTAGGATGATGTGTCACGATGAGATCTTTTACGGTGGTTGGTCTTCCAGAAAATTGGCTCCATTTACTCCAAATGACATTTAAGCAGCACTTGTATTTGATAGTAAATTTATTATAACGTTTGCTGTATAACAAAAGCAATGATCATTATTCAACATTTTTACAATCTATCGAAATCAATGATGCTGCTTTTTATGGTCCTTGAAGCAAAACATTTAAAAGCTAATATTTCAATGGTCTTGGTAGCTAGGCGGCCGTTATTGATGATTAAGATATCAGTTTCCCTCGACGATACATGGATTTTAAAAGGATAGAGATATCTATATATATCTAGTTAACTACTATTTTTTTAGGGAATAAATAATTTGGTCATCATTGTATGACAATCTAGAAATGTTCAATTTACATGCATCCAGATTAAAAGAGCCAGCATCATGCCCACGCCGGTGGTAAGTGTCTTGTGGCACACAATTGAACGCGATTAATTCTTCAATTAAAGGATTACTAGTTTTGTGCCCGCACATTGCACATAAATTCTAGATCATATAATTTATTATTTATTAAATTAATTATTAATTTAAATGATAAATTTATTAAAAAATTAAATAAATATTAATAAGTATTATATATCATCAATAATGAAAAATTTTTTTTCTAAACGATATCCAATCATTATCAACAACAAATTTATGAAATTCGAAACGGTAAATCCGTGGAGAAATAACGTTCATCTATATTCCTGGTGTCAATTCATATTCTCGGCTACCTACATGAGTGGGCTTTAATTGTAAGAGTATAATAACATGATACTTTTATAATATAATTTAGGATAGATTATACAAATATTCCTTCAATTTTAATCCAATTTCAGATATACCCTATCGACTTTAAAACTTGACAAACTAGTTCTTCAAGTCTTCGAAATGCTCTAATATGGTTCTATCATTTACTTACCAACTAATGATGTTAGTTTTTTATTCAAATGGCAAAAATATCTTTTACTTATATTGAATAGATCACCAGAAAGAAAAGATGGAGGTGGAAGGAGTTGCCATAGAGAGGAAGGGTGAGATCGTGAAGGTTGGTGTGGAAGGAGAAGACGGTGTCAAAAGCCTCATAGATGGATTGGAGGAGGAGAAAAGGAGGAAGAGAAGAGATTAGGAGAAAGAGGATGAGAAAGGGAAGAGCACTCATGGATGGATTGAGAGGAAGAAGAAGATAATGAGGAGAAGTGAATGAAGAGAAAGAGGGAAGGAGAAAAGAAGCTGCTGGCAAAGACGTGGAGGAGAAAAGATGGGGAAAGAGAGGTGGGCGGATTTGGAGGAGGAGAAGTGGGAGAGAAAGAAGGGGAGGAGGGAGAAGGAGCGTTCACTAGCAAGATGGGTAGAAGTGGAGGAAACCATCATGGAGGAAGAGGGCTCACAAGCAGATTTGGAAGAAGAGAAAGAGGAGACGGAGGAAGAGTAAATGAAGAGAAAGAGGAGGAAGGAGGGGTCGAGGGTAAGCTTAGAAGGGAGGAGAATAGGAAAACAGTGGATGAGGAAGGAGAGGAGGGGAAGGAGAGATCGTCTGTGAGAAAAGGGTGGAGGTGATGGGAGCCACCATAGAAAGAGATATGGATGGGCTTGAAGGAGGAGGATAATGAGGAGAAGAAGAGGATGAGGAGGAAGAGGAAGATGGGGAAGGAGGGAGAAGAAACGTTAGTGCTGGAAGTAGAGAAGGAGAGCAATCGGAGAGGAAGAAAGAAAGAGATAGGAAAAGATAGTTTAATCATTTTATAAATAATGGTATCATTCTTTGATTTTATTTTATTTTATTATTTTTATATTTTTATAGTTAATATATATATATTTATATATATTATATATTATATATAAATATAATTACTAATACAAATCTATACCATATATTAAGTTATTAAGTTATAAGAAGCCTAGGAATTAGAAGAGTTGGCCTTGGATTATTTGGATTGATCGAAGCCCATACAAGTAGATCCAGTAAAAAGAAAAAGAAAATAGAATGAGACTGCTATTTCGATGTACATGTATTAGATGATATACAATACTATCTAGTATGGTAGAAAAAATTATATTATATGGAGATAGACGATAGAACCATATTGGAATATCTCAAAATTTTGAAGGATTAATTTGATATATTTTAAAGTCAAGGAGATACAAGTGAAATTGAGCTAAAATTGAAAAGATATTCTTATAATTTTTTCTATAATTTAATTCACATGAATGGACTTTAATTCAGTCCTTTAATCATATAATGCTTTTCATTCTCTTTCTATTTTTAATGAGTGCTTTGAAGATGCTTTTAATGCTTGAAGAATAAAATAGTTTTCACAAACTCTCTCTATTTTCATGTACATAGCATACTTGAGACTTATTTTGATTCAAGTGGCATCGTAGATAAAAATTTGTTGCTCATATGGATAGCTTAAATTGCCTATTTACTTTGTCTCAATTTTTATTTTCATATATATATATATATTAGTTTAACAGTTGCAAAATATCACAGGTAAATCATTGAGAGAAAATATAAATGATACATTTCAAATCTGATCTTTGTCAATGTAATCTAATCAATCAATAAAAGCTCGCCATGCAACCTCTACCATAGACTCCATAAAGGCTATTAAAGCGCTCCCAATGGGCAACCGTTATAGCTCAACCTATTAATGCATGTCCGGCGCAATTAAATCCAATGATATACGTAATACACAGGTGGTTATTGAGCAAGTAACACATATATCCGTCTTTCTTAGTAATGGAAACCGACTCTCATCCTATATACACAACATTCTATTTTTATGCTAATTCTTGCAAGGCTTTACTGTTCCCCAAAATGTTTGTCTAACTTAAATATTAGAGATTCTCCCGCCGGATAAAATCCGTCTAGATTTTCTTCACTTTACCTCTAAATAGATTTGTTTGCCAAAGCAGACTAGTCCGAGCACTCTAGGCATAAATAGCTGGTCACTGTAGAAACAAAACTACAACCAATATTCCCAAAAAAATCATCGAACTTAAAGGAGTTAAACCCGTCATCAACCCTTAATCGCCAAACTCCAGCCTTTGTTTGTCCCCCTTTACGCCTTTTTCCTGGATTCCCCTTCATGCGCGGTGGTAATAAATGTTAAAGACTCCACTGTAGAAAACGCCAAAATTGGCGGCCGTCTTCCCTTGATCCTTATCCACGTACAGTAATAAACGGCTCGAGGCTTTCCAATAAGAAGGCGCCACGTTCCAAATACACTCCTTCCAAGCCCGCGCTCTCGTGTAACGTGGCAAAAGTTGTCAGGCGACGTCCCATAAAAAGAAAGAAAAGAAAGAAAAGACCCACTTTATTTGTTGCTTCGAACGTAAACAGAACGCTCGACCGCTCTCCACCGAGCCACGAAGGCCAGTCACGGAGTCAAAGGCGGCGGCGATGGAAGAAGCAGCAGAGAATGATGCCTCCTACCCGCCCATCTTCCGCCGGCCCAACCCGACCCAACCCGGCTCGAAGCACGACGCGGACCAGCGGCCGGCTCCCACTAGCCCGGTCTTGGAAGTACCGGTGATCGATCTGGAGCACCTGGACCCGGTCCGGCTCGAAGAGGTATGCCGGAGTGTGGGGCTCTTCCGGATCACCAACCATGGTGTTCCCTCGGCCCTTATGGACCGGCTCCTGGACCAGGCCAGGGGGCTCCTCTCCCTCGCCTTCGAGTCCAAGCAAACCCTGTTTTCGGACCCCATGTCCTACATCTGGGGCACGCCGTCTTGGGTGCAAAGGTGAGCAACCTCAACTGGGTCGAAGGCTTCCACATTCCCCTCGGCCAGCTCAAGTCCAGAGCACACGATTGGGACTCTCAGGACTCGGCTGCTTCGTTAGGTACGGCCGGCTCTCCGACTCTTTGTCGCTTGTTTCGTTGGACACTTGAGACTTGAGTAGGATAGGGCATTTAGGTACTGCTTGCTTGTGGGTAGCAAATCCTGGATTAGTTAATCCTAGAATTTACAAATCCTTGATGGGTCTTCGGTGAATTCAGGGTGTTATTGGTTCGCGATCGAAATCGAAATTAGAATGGGTTGGAATGAAAATCAAAATAGCCATATTTCTAAAATGTTTGGTTCTAGAATCAAAATGAAGGATATGTTCGGTTGTGGGGGGGTTGGACTCCATAACGAGAATGCGGACGAGTGGCTCTTATTCATGAGGAGTATCATTTTTATTTTGATTTTAGGAGAAAATGAGAATTTTTCAATCTCTTAAAATCTAATCCTTAGTCTCTCTTAGCATTGAAGATCTACTTAAATTTCGATTTTGATTCCAATTATGAACCAAACACATTGGAGGATATAATCATTCCGATTCTCATTTCAATTCCGACTCTGATCGTGAATCAAATATGCTCAAGATTTGAATACCAAAGGAGAGTCGGGATTGGGTTTTGGAGGATTGTAGTATTCTCCTTCCTCTTGAAATTAGAATAAAAATGAGACTTCTCCAACTAAACAATTAGAATGGTAGTCACTCATTTTATTTTCATTTTAAATCAGAATTGGGACCCCCCCTAATCAAACTATTGGAACAAGAGTTACTTGTTGTGGTTTTAATAATGTGGAGGGCACCAATAGTTCCACATCGGTTGTGAATTAAAGAAGACTCGCGCTTATAAAGAGAAAAAAATCCTTCCCATGTGAGGCGCTTTTTAAAGAGCAAAACCGTAAGGCCCATGGACTAAAGTGAACAATACCTTCCGTGACGGATCGAGTTCTTGTCTGCAACAATAGCGTGCCAGGAAGGTGTCGAGGTCCGCCTCAGCTGACTGTGGAGCTCCTCGGACTGTATACATCGAAGTGTCCTTTGACTAGGGGGCTCTTTTGTGGTTCTAATAATATGGAGGGCACCAATAATCCCACATTGGTTGTGAGTCAAGGGAGACTCACGCTTATAAGGAGCGAAAAATTCTTTCCACGTGAGGCGTCTTTCAAAGGGCAAAACCGTGAGGCCCATGGGCCAGAGCGGACATAATGAGGGATATGTTCTAGAATGAGGGACATAATGAGGGATATTTGAATGAAAATCAAAATAGCCATATTTCTAAAATGTTTGGTTCTAGAATCAAAATGAGGGATATGTTCGGTTGCGGGGGAGTTGGACTCCATAATGAGAATGCGGACGAGTGGCTCTTATTCACGAGGAGTATCGTTTTATTTTGATTTTAGGAGAAAATGGGAATTTTCCAATATCCTAAAATCTAATTCTTAGTCTCTCTTAGTATTGAAGATCCATTTAGATTATGATTTCGATTCCAATTACGAACCAAACGCATTGGAGGATATAATCATTCCGATTCTCATTTCAATTCCAACTCTGATTACGAATCAAATATGCTCAAGATTTGAATACCAAGGGAGAGTCGGGATTGGATTTTGGAGGATTGTAGTATTCTCATTCCTCTTGAAATTAGAATAGAAATGAGACTCCTCCAAATAAACAATTAGAATGGTAGTCACTCATTCCATTTTCACTTTAAATCGAAATTGAGACCCCCCCCCTAATCAAACTATTAGAACAAGAGTTACTTGTTGTGGTTCTAATAATGTGGAGGATACCAATAGTTCCACATCGGTTGTGAGTTAAGGGAGACTCGCGTTTATGAGGAGGAAAAAATTCTTCTCAAGTGAGGCACCTTTTAAAGGACAAAACCGTAAGGCCCATAGGCCAGAGCGAACAATACCTCACGTGACGGGCCGAGCCCTTGTCTGCAATAATGGTGCGTCAGGAAGAGGTCGAGGTCCGCCTCAGCTGACTGTGGAGCTTCTTGGACTGTACACATTGGAGTCTCTCTTGACTGGGGGGCTCTATCGTGATTCTAATAATGTGGAGGGCACCAATAGTCCCACATCGGTTGTGAGTCAAGGGGAACTCGCGCTTATTCGGGGCGAAAATCCTTCCCACGTGAGGCCTCTTTCAAAGAGCAAAACCATGAGGCCCATGGGCCAGAGCGGACAATACCTCACGTGATGAGCCGATCCCTTGTCCGCAACATTACTTATTCTAATTTCTATTATAGACCCCAACTCCTTCCAACCAAACATGCCTTGTTAGCTATAAGTTATAATGTGATGGAATTAATTAGGCCCAATATCCCAATATTTGTTCTGTTTCTTAGGTAACTTTAACTGCTCAAAAAACAATCCAATTTATCAGATTAGTAAATAAGCTGACCATAACCTGGATTGTCATACAACCAAACGGGGCCTTAGGATTAGGAATAGCTTGTGCACTGGGAAATCTATGGGAAATTGAGAATAGAAGGAACTAAAAAGAAGTTCTCGAACAATTTGTAGGTGAAAAATCATTCAGGGGATGCCTAGTTTCACTAGTTGTATATAAAAAATTTCAAAATAAGTTTTATGAAACAATTATTTGGTTACTTTCATGAAACCTGTTCTGCCAAAATTGACATGTCATGGAAACAAGCCTTACAGAAAACAAGTTTCGAGTTTCCTCCTGTTTTTCATAAAAACCTGTTCTGCAGAGAATCTGCGTTTTATAGATATCTTTTTTGTTTAAACTCACTGTCAACTAAACACCTAGCCCTTCATTATAGAGACTGCACTTCAACTTCACACTTTTAACTTTAAAAAAAAAGAAAAAGAAAAAGACAGAAGGCTTTAGCTGTGTAGTCTTCAGCCTTGCCGGGTCTCTGAATGACTTGCCTGGTGAACTTCAGAGCTGGCTGTAGCAACTTTTGATGTGTGCGTGCGTGTCTACCAAGTCCAACCAATTCATCACTTTAGATGCTATAAATTTAATCACTTCAGCCGATTTAGTCCATCAAAACATGCACCATAAAAGTTCGTTATTCATTAGTCAACAAAAGGAAATGAAAATTCCAAAGGTAAAACAAAGAACCTTGACAAAAGTTCCATAATTATTCACAATTTGTCTAGTGAATTTAGGATCAGGCTCATCCTATATCTGGTTAACTGTTTTATTAGTGATCATATAATAGAAATACGACCAATTTAACAATGAAAAATTAATAGACGAGTCTGATGACAAGAGTGAAGAATACACAATTCAAATGGATACACAAATTTATTGAAAGTTCAATAAAAACTCAATAGTAAAATAAAATCAATCGATGTACAACTAGTATAAATGTTTAACCATTCTACTTCAGTTCATCATCATAGAGTATGAGATCTCAAAACCCGTACGATAACGAAACTGCAGCAAACTGTATGAATATTTCGGATATTAAGGGGAAAGCAAGAAGATGGAGGGGATGAACCCTGCACCTTCACATGCAAAGCAAGCGCCTTACAATTTAAGAGAATTATATTGAAAACATTCATAATTATTGAACTCCGGCAATCTTCTTCTTCTTATCTCTAACATGATTCATCATTCCTTACAAGGTGTTTGGCAGATGAATATGGGCAGCACATGGCACGCATGGCAAGGACACTTTTTAATGCTGCGGCTGCCAGACTCGAACTGGATGCCAAGAAGACAGCTTCGTATCTATCTGAATTTGATGGCACATTTGTTCGAGTCTATCGGTATCCATGCTGCCCTGACATCGATAAGTATTTTGGGATGGGTGCTCACACAGACAGCTCAGTTTTATCCATCTTGTGCCAAGATGAGTTGGGAGGTCTACAAGTTTTTCATGACAACCAATGGTTCGATGTAGCACCAATTCCTGGCACGCTTATTGTAAACCTGGGAGACATGATGCAGGTGACTTCTTACTTCTATGATCAGATAAGTGCTCCAATATTAATGCAAATCATAATGTGTCAAATCTTAATGAGCTTGTGGCTTTGCTTTGAATGACATTTTTTAGGTTTATAGCAATGATGAGTACAAAAGCGTCAAACACAGGGTGCTGGCAAATAGAAGCAAGGAGAGAATCTCGGTGTGTTATTTTGCTTTTCCAATGGAAGATAGTCTAATCATCAGCTCCAGATATAAAGCATTTACTTACAGAGAGTGGAAGGCCAAAGTGCTAGAAGACATCAAAGCCACTGGAGACAAATTAGGGCTCGTACGATTCAGAATCGATGATCCAAGCTAAATCCTCCGAGTTCAACCACTGTTCTCTCTCATGCACTTAATTTGTTTCAAGTTACCATGCAGTTTAAAGAAACTTCGGGGAATATAGATGTATGAAGATGAGACTAAATTATAAAGACTTAACTGTATGAGCACTGAAAATATCTATAATTGCTTTTTTTTTTTGGTAACAAGGGAGCTTCATTGAATCACTATGTAGAGTATAATACAGAGTATAATTGCTAAATCATTGATAAATATACTGAGAGATCAATTCTTATGAAAATGGATGAGTTCCAATAAAGTATAGCATTATTATAACGAGAATTGTTCAGGTGTGAAAAGAATCACCTCACGTCAAGCAAGACAACATGAACAACATGTGATTTAGCTGTTGGTAAAATTATGGAAGGCGTTCATGAACCAAAGATATGTACAACTGCATAGATTCTGCTGCCTTAGGTAAGACATTCCATATTACTCCATGTCCAGTGTATGGAATTTATGTTCGTAAAACACTTAACATGGTTCTCCGTTAAACTATTAATTGCAAGCTCACATAGCGACTAAGAAACGGTTATGAGGTCATCATATTAAATCTGTTGACAAAATTATAAATAATGTCTTGAGTGAATAACAAATTATGAAAAAGTTGCTCAATTGCCAGCTTTATATATTAGTGATATAATGTTCTACGATTAGAGGTGGTGATTTACGATCCAATTTATCAACCCGGTCGGTGAATGATCCATTTTAAACAAGTTTGCATTTAAATGGATTTTGTTGATAGACGGATCAACCCATCTAAACCTATGTATGAAATGGATTAGGTTCATATTTAGATCTTTGATCTATTAATCTGATTTGATCGATTTAATAATTACATCATACCATAACTTAATTATTTAAAATCTATTCAACCTATCAATTTGATCCATTTAACCTGTTAAATTATTTAATTCATTAAGAATCTATTTAACTCGTTTAATTTATTAAATCTAACTCGATTTGTTTAATATGAATCAAGTTGGATCACCTATTGGATAAAAATGCTAGTTTCATATATAAAATTTTTAGACTGTTTACTAAATAGTTTGGATTCGAATTGGTAAAATTTTTAATCACACCTATATTCGGTCCGACCTGATCGCCACCCTTATCCGCAATCATAATACGACAAGAAATAGCATTCAAGAAAGTGGAGAGCAGCCCTCATGGCCGTCGGAGGCCGATATAGCAGCGCTTTTGAAACGTCGGACCGAAACCGTGGCCACGATAAGACACGACAAGACACGGGCACGAGAAGAGGCCATGGCCCAGTAGATAAGTGGAAATGGCGACGGTGCACCCACTGCCAGCTACTGAACTTTAAAATCCCGTAGATATGCAAATTATGAGGATCCCGACTCAAGAACCTTCGATCGAGACATCCACCCAATGACGAAACTAGATGCACCATGGACCCGTGAATTAACGGCTCGAGATGGTTGACCTTTTTTTACCTTTATTTTTCTTGGGTACATGATCTTGTTGCACGTACCTAGAAGAAAAAAAATGTGATGTACCACGCCGTGCATACCGTCCCGACGTGGATCGCACGATTAATGTCGGTCAACTCTTCCTCTAATGCCTCCTTAACAAGTGGCCTCGACATTGCTCCAACAGTTGCCTTCTATAAATGGTGCACCGCCTCTTCCAATATCCACAGTCGGTACCAAAATCTGGAGGAGATGGATTCAGGGCTAAGTTGCTTTCTTCGTGCTCTCTGTTTTTCTCCTTTCTTACCTTGGCTTTAATGAGCAACTTCACTTTACTTTCAGGTAAATCGTTCTTTCTTTTTTTTCCTTTTTTTTTGTTCTTATTTTTTATTTTCCATCCTCTCTTTTTTCTTCTCTCTGGCATATTCTGAGGACTGTAGATCATAGTTGGTCAAACTATGTTAAGGTGAATTACAAAGAATTCCTCCAAACAGAACTCTGACAGATTTTTGTTTATTGCCCTTTTTTTTAAACAATGCAACATTGGATCATGTCCATGTTGTAGAACCTTCTCTAAGCATGCAGCTGTTCATGGGAATCTCTCTGCACAGCTGTCCTTCAGCCGGTCACCAAATAGAGGAGATGCGTGCTAAAGTTTAGCAACATACAGACACATCTATGTGTATCCAAGTGAAATAGTGAACCACAGATGGGGAGCCGCCGCTAAATTCTGTGCTCTGAAGAGATGTTTATTCATCTAAATTTTGTGTTCTTCTCCTGTATCCAGATGGGAGACACAGAAATTGATGCCATTTACTGCCGTAAGGCAAAAACTGAGTTTCCACTAAAAGCCTGCCTACGATCCAAAGCGGATCTGAGCTCTGTGGTAACTTTCCAGCGAACAACTGAATATATCAAAATCTATCATATATTGCAGGCAGATATCGAGCAGAAAACCCAGTTTCGACTTCAGTGCTAGCCGAACCAACCGATGACCTATTAGTATTTCATTGATATAACCAAGTCCAACCAAGTATCTATATATGAGTAAAATTATTAAACCAAAGAAAGGAAAAAAAAAAAAGGAGAAAAGGTACATCCGTAAATATTTCAAAAAAGACAACAATATTAGGTTTTTTTTTTAAAAAAAAGATGGAAAAGCAGCAGACAAGTCCATCCGAGAACCTAAAATTTCAGATATTTGGAGATGTCATGGGAAAGCGTCATGCATGATCGCGGCGGACGCCTCAAGAACAATGTGGTTTTGAGGTAGGAAGTGCTTGACGGGTTTCTTTGCTTTTGAAATTTGAGCAGGAGAAAAAGGGGAGGGACGCGGGTCTCTCGAGGTGAGCACCAAGGACTACAACTTCCCGCGGGCGAACCCGGGTCACGACCCCTGGGTGGGTCGTGGAGGCAGGAAGTTACTTTAAGTAACAAAGACACCCCAAGAGCCGCCAACTGGCCGTCTGATGCAAGATGGACGGACGGATGGAGGAAGCGCTTTTCTTCTTTTTCTCGCAGGGGATGGTGAAACAAATAAAGTGGAAATGGATGTATTGTCGTTTTAATCTTAACAGTCTTTGGTCTATGTACGGTAAATAATGAATTTTATAAAATTTTACATGATATGTTACCTGATCCTTTGATGTTTGATAGTCTCATAAGTTCATAATATTTCATAATTAAATAAGAAAAAAATGATGAGATGCATCAATAAATTTAAGATTGTTTGGATGATTGGACTCAAAATTTAATGAGATTCGTGATCCAAACATAAAAAATAATAGACTACAAACAGATCAGGCCATTTATATACAAATATCCAGAAGATATCATTTTTTCTTCCTATAAGATCCGGACCAGCTCACTCAAAAATAATCTCACATATTATAATATAAAACCTGATCTACTTATAACCCAACATTTTTATGATTAGATCACGAATTCGATAAATTTGGGTCCAACCATCCAAACAGACCCTTAGAATTTTATATTTCCATTGATCATATTTTTTGGGCTAAACTGTTTTTGATCCTATATCTAAATGCGAAATTCTTTGTGCACCGCAGACGGTGTAGAAAATCCAACATAGAATGCAGCACCACATCCGATTGGTCCACGTAGGTGCCACTTTCCAACACGCATTTAATGTCTGCAGATCGATTTTTCGTTAAAATTTGTATCACGAAAATGTCCATCCTTTAAAAAAATTATGACATTCTGCGTCCATATTATGACATACTATGTTCCTAATATGCGCAGGATATCATAATTTTTTCTAAAGAATCAGAATATTTTCATCATTCAAATTTTCAAATAAAAAACCGACTTACAGACATTAAATATACATTAGAAAGTGATTGGATAAAAAGCCCGATATCTTAAACCATATTATGACATTCTAAAATATATTACGCTACATAATGTCATAATTTTTCAAAAGACAGATATTTCGTCATATAAAATTTTAATAAAAAATTGATCTACAAATATTAAATATGCATTTAAAAGTGATAATTATGTGGATCAATTGGACAAGCGATACACTCCACATCGAATTTTCTACACCGGTGCACAAAGAATTTCTCATATCTAAATTTGACCATATCTAGATATTTATGTATATTTACCATTCAATAAATATCCACATGGATCTTCAATAAAAGTGGGCTTACAAGTCCACCCCTTCTTTTAAGCTTACTTGAATCTCCTATCCAACTCCTGACCCCTTGTTCATTTTGGGTCATTAGTGATACACCCTGCTATTTTGCATCGATAATTCAAACTTCAGAATTTGCATTCGATGATTTTCCTTTTTAAATTCAGTAAAAAAGTGAGCTGAAATTCCGTTTTATTAACCACCACTTGAAAATCATATGGAATTATTTTTTTTCAAACCATAAGCTGTGTTACTATAGAACCAAGAATAAAAATATGGGGTGATATAATAGCAGAAAAACCAAAACTAATATAACAAATTTTAACGGAACATAAATTTTCGACTGATCTTATTCACACAACGCTATCCTGTTGTTGAAACCAGTTGCATCTACAATGTTTCAGTAGCCATCATCGACCCTATGGCCCACGCCTGGTATTATCATCCAGTATGGTTTGTTTGCCGGATTATAACGGAAATTAAGGTTTGTATGCATTCATACCACTCAATTTAAAGCCGACTTGCCTTTCCCAGCGCAGCAGGTTTAAAGCTTGCAAACCCTGTGATTTCTCTAGCTGTCACCAAACTGTTGATATCGTAGGTGCCTTCATACGAGAAAATAGGCTCCAGATCACAGAATGCCTGAAACAACAAGATTCTAGGAATCAAGTAATGTTCGGATGCAGCTTAGTCATATCTTTGTTGATGACAGTCCCAACGGCAACAAAAGGATTTCGATGTGTATTGGCTAGGTGGCTAGGAACAACTAAATTTTAAGAGAGTAGTTGATACATAGATATGAAAAGCTCCCACAAGTAAGTCCTGCCCATGAATTTATTCTCAACTGGTTTTAAGGCTTAATCAACCACCAGAAGAGGACAAGACGATAAATAGCTATGCATAGTTCGTCACAAAACCCCATACCTCCATCTTTCATCCAATGATTGGTCCATATATCTGATAATGAGTGATATATGGTAGTATGGATTCACAAGGAACCATCCCTCCAGAGGTCGATGATATGTAGTTTAATAATTTGACCCTATATAATTTCTGAACTATTTTTCAGTTGTTTCTTTTCAAAGAAAACTGAAAGCACCATATCTCATCAAGCTGTGTCCTTGATGAGCTAAACTGCAGACAAAAGATTGTACACCCAACATAATTCCAGATATATCTTTAAAATGGAATGCCAATACTTCATAGGAGCAAATGGAGATCATGAAGATGTTAAGTATAATTTTTGCAATTAAAAATTACATTCTTCAATAGCAGAAAACAGAAACTGATAGATAATTATGGCTAATTTAGCATATTTTTGTTTCCCAAAAATTATGTGCCTTCCTAGGACAAGGAGATACAGGAAAAGGCATTATGAATGAATTTGTATATTTTTTAGAAACAGTTTCCTGATATTTAGATGGTCCAAGATATTCTTTTAAAATTTCCTTGTTTTCGGCTTTAGTTTAAGAGGGTTTCATGCACTTAAATTTCCTGAACACGCAAAATGCAAAGATTGAAAGGAGATGCTACATTGTTTGGTAATGAAGGCAGAAGGTACATTAATTGGTGCGAACCACTGATGATGTAAGATTCAATTTTTTTAAAAAAAACAGAGAGATGAGAAAACTGTAGACAAGAACTCGCCGTACCTTAGCCACTAGAAAATCAGCCAAGATTCCATTCCACCAAGTAATTCTCGACCAAGAGAGACAGTCTCCCTTGCCTTTAAGGAAGTCCATGCCTGAAGAACAATAGTGCATGATTCAGGTGACGATTGTTAAGGAAATCAGTTCTAATAACAACAATAACAGAAAGAAGTGCCTTGCTCATATGCAACCTTTCCCATGCTAGCATGACCTGGAGTCATCTTGCCAGATTCATACAATTTGCATAAGCGCCAACCTACAAGAAGCATTGCTTGAATATTACCAAGCATGCGAACAAGCTTTTCTTGGTTAATCTGGAATGCTGCCAATGGAGCTCCAAACTGTTTCCTCTCTTTCAGGTACCTATTTCATCTGACCTGTTAGAATGTACCATGCATATAAGACATGCAGACACCAATTCATGTTGTTATACCTGTGGCACATATCGAACACACCCATTGATATGCCAATAGGTTGCCATGCAACCATAACACGTGAAACAGCAAGGACCTGCTTCAAGCAAGCAGATATAAGCGCTCCAAGTAGCATAAATTCTTATTTACAGATATTGAAACAACATGCAATTTCTGGGTCAAAAGCACAAGAGGACATACATGGAGAAAAAAGAGAAAATTTATGAAAAAAAGGTGGGGATAAGGCATTTTGGCATGGACAAACTTTGATGTTGACAAACTGAACTGATAAAATCCATTGCTTACTTCACCATAACTATTAATTTCCTTGATATACATTTGGGCATCAAAGCCTTTTTTTCTACATATAAATTCACATCCTATCAATCAAACAAAAGAAGAATTCACATCCTAGACTGCGAATCATTCAATCTTCTTTAATAAATTAAAATGAAAATGTTTGTATGTCAGAGAAGATTCTGATTAGTCATCATGCAAGCCTTATTTATATTTGGCTTAGTGGGCATCCGAATATTAGGTGTCTTCAAGCCTATACTATGCTACAAAATCGTCACCCATGAGATGGGCATTAAAGATGGAAAAGAACGTAACTCCACTCAGACTTGTTACAAAGGCAATCTGCTGATTTGATTACAAATTCAGGGATCAAAGCTTACTGAATATCACCTGAAAGCTCTAAATGAGGCCTCAGTTATGTATACAAAAATAGACGATGCAGGAAAGCATATAGATATATTTTCAACAAGTGTATGAAGAACAAGAATTCACTTTTAATTCAGGTATGAGTTAAATCATTATTCCCATCATCTTTTCTTCTTTTGGGGAACAATAGTTGTAAGAGAATACAATTTAGAACTAACCATATCTGCTACTTCTCTTTAGTTAAACTAGAAGAAAGGTCATACTAGGCTCCAGAGGAAGGGCTCGATGGAGTCATACCATTTAATTATCAACCAAAACAAGCCAGAACATAAATCATGTTTCAGAATACCTTGTTTGTATCCTGGAAAGAATTAACGCCTGGCAACCTGTCTTCATCAGGAACAAATACTTTCTTAAAGAGAATATCACCATTCTGAACAATCCTCAGACCGATTTTGTTTTCAATTTTGTGACCCTCAATCCAGGGGCATCTTTCTTCACAATAAAACTGGAAGCAGGAAAAGAAGCTGTAAGCATTTCAACAAAAATAAAAAATAAAAAAATGGGCATACCAAAGTGTTTCAGTTCCTTAATACAGGATACCATGTTTGAACTCCAAAAATTTTTTGCACAAAAAAAAAAAAATACAAGAGCTCCTTTGTTTCACTGCAGCAGGCACACAACTGGAAACTTTGGAGGCACTTGCATGATTAAAATATATAGTAAGTGCAGTACAATTTACCCATTTATCTGGTTGGTACTTGTGTTTCTAGCAAAAATAACTAATACATCAGCGAAAGTACTGTTCCCTATCCATCGTTTTTGGCCATCTATTATCCAACCTCCTGTGACCTGTTCCACCACGGGAATTGGCAAACCACAAATACCACACAATTCAAATTGCATAATAAAGAACAAAAGCAAGTTGCAAGTACTTCATAAAAGATCTTATCTGGTATAAGTTGGTATAACTGGTCAATATAATACTTAAGTATCAAACCTTTGTTGCAATGGTTCTCAAGGAGCTTGCATCACTTCCATAGTCCGGCTCAGTCAAAGCCTGTGATATATAACTCGATTAATAGAAAACCAAACTGATTCTCACTGAACATATTAAATAACTATTTTACACTTACCCAGCAAGCAACAGTATGCAACTGAGCTAATGACGGTAAGTATTTCTGCTTTTGTGCCTCTGACCCACACAATGCTGTTCTTGACAAAAGGAACAAGAGATGTCAAGGCAAAACTCAGTTTTCAAAATTTGTTCCTCAACATCCTCATGAAACTAACAATGGCCATAAAATCTGGAATAGCAAACTGGAATTTTACCAATAGTAAGCATTGCCAAGGAAGAATGCACCAAATAAAGGTCGAACAGCTTGCATCTACTCTGGCAACTTCTGCTGTAGCAATAGCACTTCCGGTAATAGAGAGCCCTGGGCACCCATAACCCTGTGAAGAACAATGTATAAATTGCCTTTCTACACGGTTTTAAACCTCAGTCAACAATGGACATAGAATAGTACCTTTATAGTTCCTCCAGCAAGACTCAAGGTAGCGAGCTTAGGAATTACATGAAAAGGAAACTCTGCTTTCTCCCAATACTGAAGAAACAAAGCTTGTACTGATCACAAATATGGAAGCACCAGCACCAGAAAAAGGTGTCTTACAATGCGAGAGCTTAGACATTGAGATAAACAATTAAGCAAGAAATATTAAAACAGCAAGTCAGCAACCATTCCCTCAAGCTTGCATAAATGTGTTAAGAACTTAAGATGACTGTATGCAACACATCAAGAGCTCGATACAATTAACTAAAGTAAAGCAAAGTGCTGATAAAGCAATAAGTCAGGCACCTTTTAGATATAGGAGGCAAGACCACATAACTTATGTTTGGGTTTATCACACAGTTGAAAAACGCAACACAACTTTTCATGATATAACTAAAGTGAGTGAAATACGCTTTTCCTTTACAAGATGAAACTAAACAGAGTGCAATAATAAATGTCAAACAAAACAAACTCACAACCAGTTGCACCCAATGCAAGAATTTTCAACTGTACTCTGAAGCATCTTTTCATGGCGGTCATCAATGTCGTTCTTGGTTACTTTATCCTGATGTTTTAAACGATTCTAGATGATATTATATAATTTCAGAAACTCATGGACTAAATTTTTACAAGAAAATTGTAGCCACAAGGTATCGACCACCTTAGTTGGATCGGGAAAGGCAAAAAAGCCATCAGTATCAGCAAAATATGATTATTGATGCATCATTACATATCTACAAGCTCAATTCAGTCATCCTGCAAAACATTATATCACAATCGTTGTTCACTTTGATGTTTTGAGTGCCAACTTTCCCATCAAAATGACGGTTAATGTTTGATACGATAAAGGCTTCAGGTAGTCTAGAATGGTGTTTTTTCCAGACTTTCTATGGGAATGACTATGCCCTTCTAATTTGACATATCGTTCAATGAGGTGGATTCAGTTACAGAATGAAATAGCCTGATAGAATTACTTTAGAACTGTCCTTGAAAGTAATAGGCCAAAGAAAGGAGATTCTAAGATATTGGACCGTCCCATAATCATATTTCAAAACAATGTGAATGTTGGTTGCGGAAGCAACAAAAGTTTCTTGATTTTAATATTACCATGAATTACCAGATCTAGATTCACAAAAGAAGGTTTACACGGGTGTTATTAGCATTCAAATCCATGTGCGTCCGCATTTATGTAAATAGTGTGAAAACAGTAGCCTGAATGAGGTCAGAAAACATAGAAGTGGAAAAATCTCTAGGACAGCATATAAGGTTTGATGAATGTTGTCCTAGGAAAACTGCAGTTGGTACTTAGGAAATGCATGAAAAGAAGAAAATTACTCCTGCCATTATGGGAGCGACTTCTTTTTCCATGACCTCTCGGACTTTTCTCCGCAAAGCCTTTTCTTCAGGACTCAATAGGTCATCAAACTGGTAATAATCTGATGCTGCAAATAAGATATTGTAAGCCGAATATGTTAGCATGAAGTTAAATAAGAGAGTGAAACACAAAATGTTGATAAAATCTATTTCCTTTTGAAAAGTTTATCAGAAGTGATAGGCCCTTCTAAATAAAGGATAGTGGCTTTCTCATTTGATCTAGTAGTATAAAGTCACCCAAAACATCAGTTTCACATAAGTCTAGGAGTTATCATAAACTCATTGAGATCAATGTATTTCAACATAATTCCTAGTTTGTTGTGTTGACCCTTGCTTCTTGTATGATTCCCCAATAAAATGCATGCGGGAAAAAGATCAAATATTACAAAGTGATCATCAATGAGGAAAACAATGTGATGTAATATGAAATCTAATTTGGCAGGCCTTATCTCATCTATATGACTTGAGTGTATGGGTTATTAAATGAGCATTAAATGTCTAATTCTTGACCAGATCATTAGCTCCTGGCATCAACCATCTGTGGATTGATGGCTAATTCTTGGCCAAGTCAACTCTGGGAAAGAATGAAGCCCATCATGTAACTATCACATAAATCCTGCAAAATTTGAGGTTTGTCTTAATATAGCAGCATGGTAGTGTCTTGCCATGTGTATGCTGGGGGCAAATATTGCAGGATTTTGGTTTTCCCAACTCCCATATTATGTTCAAGTCTCATTTAAGTGACGGTTGTATGAGAATGAGAGACTGAACGGATGTGGGTTAGGACTCGAAAACCATACCCTCTTACATAAAATAAGGTCAGTGGCTGAAGGTAGACAACTACGATTCATGTAATCATGTCACACGTTTTACCAAAAGAAGACATGGACAAAACAAAATTATTTTCAATTCTTGAACTGAATATGAGACCCAAAAGGTACTGCTTTTTGGAGCCTATCTCAACCTATATATGTCAAATGAAATTCCTATTAAGCCAACATAATTTAGTCAGAATAATATTGTCTGAAAAGAAAAAAAATGCTAGTATTTATTTGGGCTTAATAGAGAAGCTACCTAGTATTTATCTCAATTGTATGCATTATCAGTTAGTTTTTTGCTATTTTATGAGAAGAGTTCCAGATCAAATCTTGAGTGGGAGGAAGGCTGTTGGTGGTATACCTTGATTGGGGAAGAAATATTTTTTTAAATGGATTTAATTCGTTCCAAGCAAGGGTCACAGACCTAGTACCAGGGATCATATAGGCCGACTAATAGTTTGGTACGGTACCATACCATATAGATCCAAGGAACCAAGGAAAGGGAAAAAGGAGGGGAGAGAGGAGAGATGGGGTAGAGAGAGGGAGGAAGGGTGGGACAGAAGCACCCCGACCAATACCCATCGCTGTCATCTGCAGTAGTGGTAGAGAGGTGACGAGAAGAAAGAGAAAAAGGCGGTGGCATGGCGAGAGAGAGAGAAAAGAGACGGTGATTATCATCATCATCATCATTGGTGGTAGTGGCAGCCATGAAACCTGAACCCTAGAGAGGGGAATCATGAGAGAGGAGAGAAGTCATGAGAGGCAAGGAGGATCAGGAGAGGGGAGGGGAGGGTTATGAAGGAATTGAACCTAGTTGAGCTTCAGAGTCGCTCAAAATTATTTGAAATTGGGCCACAAAAGACAATTCAACCTGATTCGGGCCAATTTTGACCTACGACCAAATGAGGTTGCCATGCAATCTCAGTTTCTGGCTGGTTGGAATCTCAACCAATACACATATATAGGATAACTAGTTCCCTTTTGAGGGTGATCTCCAGTAACTTGAGAATCTTGGTGCTGTAGGTTATGCAGCTTCCTTCAATTCCTCCTCCTTCATTCCTCTCCTTAAATGAATTGAAGGCTTAAATTACATTTCCCACTCACAAACAAGAGTTTATACAAATGTATAACAAAATCCAAACACCCCCCTTTAAATGAATTTGCCAAATAACACAACGGACCTTACATGCAATCGCCAATAATCCGTTAATGCATTCTTAAAATTTCATTTAATCTTTATCTATGGTCTGAAACATTGGTAGAGGTGAGGCAGTGAATATTATAGTCATGGTAATCTTGCTTCTAAGAACATGCAAAAAAAAAAAAGTGCGACTATGGCTGCCATTTCATAGGCAAAAGTATTTGCAGGAAAAGTCAACTTTTGACCTTGACAATGACATGAAACTTCACATTTCATTGACCATCTCAAAAATAAGACTTACTTTAAAGTAGGATTTACAATTGGAATAGAACAGCATAAAGAGAGTCATGCTAACATCCACATATCAATTATTATGTGTTGATAATGCTGATAAGTGACAATCATAATTGTTAGTAATTAGCATAAACTATTGACAATCACCAATCTTACCTGATGGAGGAAAAATTGATGCAGGTGTTGCCTGAGGAAATGCAGCAGAGATATCTAGTGCTGGCAATCCAATATGCGAACCCATAACTCCATTGAAATGATCACCTGATGTGTGAGTTTACAAAAAAAAAAAAAAAACAACTCTTCATTTGCCTGATTATACATGGATCAGTAGCTTGGTCCCTCAAATATTATATCATGAAACAATATCATAACTTTACTACGAAATTGACCATCACATATTTGACCTTCTTTTTTTGCATAGAAAGAACATGGTGACACCAAATAAAAATGATCACATAGCTACAATGTCCTAGAATCCGACATAGTCTAACTTCATGCATGATGATATAACATTTTTGGTCAGATTGGGAACTCATGTTCATGGCCACACACAGGAATCACTTGATGTTTGTGCATGGGACAACCACGTCATCAATCAGCTTGTCGCATTTGTTTTATTTTCTATCTTGAGAATAAATTTGTGAAAACTGTCTTTGTGATAGGTAGAGGCAAGCTAATTAAGGTTGAATTGCATGTAGAGAAAAAGAAAGAAAGAAAGAAAGAAAGAAAGAAAGAGAGGACAATCTTCTTAATTTTGAAAAGATGCAGAGCTATCTTTGCGGTAGAGACTTTCTATTTTTCTCTTCTCTGGCCCCTCTCTAACAAGTATAACTGCCAACACCGTAGCATTCCTTTGAATTTCAATTAGTAGACACCACTCAATCATTTATATCACTTTGATCAGAAGAAATCAAGCAATGTTCCAGAGACCAAGCTGCATAGTGCCATTGCAATCCCTTTCATAATCAGTTTGAACCATCTGTATAGTGCCATTGCAATCCCTTTCATAATCATTTAGAACCTTCCATTAGTTAACCTAATAAAGCATTCGCAGTCCTCCTTTAAACTTGCACCACAGGGCTTTTACTTTTAACTCGCTCAAGGATTTGTTGTAATAGGGTGAGGAATTCTTTTTGGACCATTTAATGGGACGATTTTAACAGGACAACCAATGTGGCATGACTTTTGCGTCAGCACGACATTGGCTAGGTGGCCAATACTTGCATTTTGCTGATGCACCATTACATCGCATTAAGTGTTCCGCCATGAACTCCCCTGTCCTATCGATCGCCTTTGCCAGTGTTCTGGTACCATCTTAGTACTTTAAAAAATCCAGTAAACCAGGCCAGAAGACCAGAAATGGTTCCTCCGGTCATTAATTGATTTTTTTCCTCAAAAAAAAAACATTAATTGTTTTTGGCGAATGTGCCTCCCTCCTTATACCCCCCCCGGCCCCCAAAAAAAAAAAAAAACAAAAAGACGAAGAATATTTCTTCGCTAAAATCGATTCTATTACATGTTTCTTCCCGAAAAACGAATACCTGAATGCCTCCCAAAGCCCGTCAACAAAGAACACTTTCCCACTTAATGTCTATAAATACATGAAAGATATATAATCCAGTACCTGTACTTTCCAATTAAACGATATCTATTAACAAAAATCATTCGATAGTAACCGATCCAAATCGCAAGCAAATAAAAATCTTACAAAAAATAAAACAAGCAATGAAGGCTCAGGTATCAAATGATGGCAAGAGAAATGATTCTTATGAAGTAATGAACAGCTGACCATGTTTCGGAGTCGAGGTGGCCATGGACGGAGCTAGGAGGATATATCGAAGACCAAGATCTCGATCTAGGGCTTAATTAGACCGGGGAGAGGAGGAGGAGGAGGAGGATGTCGCGGAAGGATTTAAGAAAGGGTCCGGGGGGGTGGGATTTGGGCACGGCGTTTGAGGACGTCGAAGGGCGCGATGACGACATCAAACGGCATGGGACGTCAACGCTCGTGCCGCGTTCCCTCTCAAGCTTATCCTGGACCTTCCGTGTGACAAACGCGACCGAGACGCAGGACCCACTCCCACTTCTTGGTAGATTTGATGATGGTCTATGTTTCTCTAATATCTCATGAGGTCAAACAGCTTTGGGCTTGGGCTGTTTAGCGAGTGATTGCCTCTAAATGTTTGCTCACTGTGAAACAGCTTTCTGCTATTTAGTTTGCTGAGATGGTAATGATGCCGAAAGGCGATTTCATGCTTTTGAATGTTTAATTGCAGTATAACAAGTCATATCCATGCATTTTGGATGTGTTTGATTAGGTTAAAAGCTATTAGTCACTTTCAAAACAGTTGGTTCCACAACTATGTGATACATATGTCGGTTTCAACGACGCAAAACCCTCAGCAAATATCCAAAACAGTTGGATGCATGATATACGTAATATGCATGTATTGCTGCTAGGGATGGCAATAAGATTGGGTGAGATTATAAATGGATTGGGTCAGATGTGGATTGGCTCAAAAAATTTCAAATCAAAATCCAACATGTAGATTAAATAAGTCAGATTTTGAAATCTGAACATGTCCTATTTAGTAAATAGATAATCCAATCCGATCTGTTTAATCTATTTATTAAACTGATAATTTGTTTATCTAATCTAATCCAATCTATTTATCTGTTTATCTTGAAACAATTTCATCCTAAAAAGCTTTGCTTATGGAATGATTCTTGCTATAATTTTCCACATCAAATTATATTAGGAGGCTAAGCAAACCATCAAGAATAGAGCAAAAAAAGTAAAGAAAGAGCAGAAAATAATGAGCCTAATAACACACAAATCACTAGCCAAAAAGATTAAACAAAAGGCGAGAAAAAATCCAAAGTTGATTGGGATATGAAGAAAACACTAATTGAGAACAATCCCATCTCAAGAATCAATATGTAGCGTGAGATGAAAGAAAGATTATTTAGAAAACTGAAGAAGACCACTAAGAAATCAACTCATGGTACGGATTTTCAGCTCCAAACATCCTAACTAAAGAACATACAGCCAACATTTGCCGGCAAATCAGTTATCCCTATCTCCTTGGATGAAGGATATATGCCTCTAGTTGGACTCCCTCCACAACTTTTTCTTGTCTCATATCTATAGAGAGGGAAACTAAGCTGTTGATTAGATTGCTAACTATGCTTTCATGGATGATCTATTTATTTCGACTGACCAATTGTATCTGCACCCTTCATTTGCTCGTATTTTGCTTGCTGGTGTCTATTCAGTTGGTTTCCCTAGGCATGGCATCTAACATTTAAACAAAATCATCAGTTGCCAAATTTCTTATCATCATTCTCGATCTGAAGCTTGATTTTTTGTTGGTTTGCTTCTATATGCTGTTACCACTTCTGGTCTTATGCATTGTACATTAAGTGGCTAGAATTTATGTTGTTGGAGTTGTGCTCATCCTGGTTTACAATATTCACAGGCAGTAGGATCAAGAGGGGTTTCAAAAGGAAAAAATAAAGAACAAAGGAGGCTTAAAAGGAAAAATTAATATTAGTACTGCAAGAAAGGAGGAAGAAGATCAAAAAGGAATAATGAAAAAGGAAAAAAAAAAAGGAGAATACAGAAAGAATGGAGTATTCTGTCTAACCTTTCTTTATTGTTTTGTGCAAGGTTTTCATGTTAGTATTGCTTGTTAACGTGTTCCTCTATTTTGAGGATACTTTATTCATCTTCTAAGGCCACTGTCCATCAATTAATTACTCCATTGTAGCTCTTCTCTTTAATTCACCTTTACTCATACTTAATACTGACACTACATCTTCTACCTTCAACTCTCTTAATATGGTTTCTTTTTCAATCATCATGATGTTGTTGCATCAGGTGGTATCTAGCATTATATGTACTTTTTCAACTACTGCTGCTATGATGCAGAGGGAGTTCATGTGCTGGCTTCCATACTTTAGTTCAAGTGGAGGTGGCTAGTGTGAATATTTGTCAAATATTTACACAATTCGGTTACATGGGTTGTATTTCTCTTAATCCTGATGCTGGAGTTTCATGTTATCTTGGATGGAGGTTTGGTGCTTCTTCTATAACATCTGGGGTTATCAATTTGGATCGGACCTCAATTTCACATATTCTGTTGTTTCAACCTACTCCCCACAATGTCTGTCATGGAATGGCACAACTACTGGTTTACATAGCATGGGATTTCTGAGTCCTATGGTTACATAGCATGGGATTTCTGAGTCCTATGGAGATGAGTCTACTTTATTTCAGTCTTATACTACTTTTGGGTGGAGATTTCTAGTGTTCATACTCCCACACAGGATCGTGATCATTCTATGCTTCAATCCAGTTTTTCTTCCGTCTCCATTAATTATGTTGTTCAATGTTTAGAGACATTTAACCTCAACAACAGTTGTCAAGGAGTGCTGCCATCACATACAGTCATATTATCTCCTTTGCATCAGCTCAATGCCCTGTTGATCATTGAACGAATTCGGTCCTATTCTCATCCTAGCATTTTATACTTTTACTGGGAATATATTTGTGTTCTCATCCATCTGCTGCATATACTATGTCACACTCAGATAGCCTCAAATATTCAGTTTATTGTTCAGTGTTTTGGTTTCTCAACCTCTGCTGTGCTTTCTGCTCCGTTGTCTACCCATTTTCTTGCATATAGGCTATAGAGATTTATGCAGCCAAGGAGTGGTGCTCATGTATTTCATCTTTTTGATGTACGATTACTTTTGTATGGTGATTACTTTTGCCACAGGTTTTGGGTTTCTTCACCTGCTATTCTGGATGTCAATGCTACGGATCACAATGTCACACAGATAAAATATTACAGTTTCCCTTTATACTCCTTTGTATTACTTCTCTTTGTATCAGATAACAAGTTATTTACCCTTAATTTGTATGCTCTCTTTCTTTTCTTGGCCTATATTTTGTGTATATATATATATTCTACAAGCTGTCCTTGTAATTAAACTATTCACTGTTCATTTGGCTTAATGAAGTTATTCTCTTCTACCAGAAAAAAAAAAAAACATACAGCCAAAAAGAGATCGAGATCCAAATTTCTAGAAGGAGATATACTGCGGACATAGTGGCCGATCTCGTTGTTCTTGTTGAAAAAAATATCTCGAGATTCGATCCACAATAAATCCAAAACGAGGTCCAGGATGACGAATGAAATCCAACAAGCCTAAGAACAGTCCAAACAGAGTCTGGACGGAGGAGATACGCGTGAGAGAAGGCACCAGAGCAGCTAATAAGATCCACGAGCCGTTGGAGGGCCTGCGGGCCAGTGCAGGCTGCCAGGGAGTGGGTAAGGCCCAGCCAGGTGCATGGCGTGCGTGGGTCGTAGCACTGGGCCAGCCCAGATGCACAGGTGCGGGCTGCACAAGCGCCCAATCCAGCCTAGATCGCAGTCCACCATGGACCGCGCACCCTGTCGCAGCTTATAGGAGATTGCATGGACCGAAGATGGATCCAATGGCGGTGACGAGTTTGCACGATCGGATGGCTGGTGACGCCTGCGGTGGAGATCAGATGCTGAGGCAAATGCACGATCCAATGGCTGATGTCGCAATTGGTCGGGATCGAACCGCTGAAATCTGATCCATCTCTGATCAAGACTGTGGGCTCATGATCTGTGCGATCGGACGGCTCTGGTCCGAGCTGGTTATGATTGGATGGTCAAGAAGAGTCTAGGGTTTGATTCGAGCTTGGTATCCTAGTGTAATATTGTTTTGGTGATTTTGGAGTCTATATAATTTCGATTGATGAGTCGTTTATTATATCGAATAGCTGGTGACATCTTGATCATGCAGAGAGACTTTAAAAAAGATTTCAAAGAGTTTTTGTAAGAATTTTATGATTTTTATTGAAAAATCTTTGTACAAGTATTGAGTGATGAATTTCTCTTGTATTTATTTGATTTTCTTTCTCTCATAGTGAAGCTTACATATCCCGTGGAGGTAGACTTGAGGCCAATCCACATTATCCTGATTTGTTTGTGATATTTTTCTCTCTCTCTCTTTCTTCTTTCTTCCTCCATTAATAAGTGGTATTATAGCACAACAGTTCTATATGTTAAAAAATTATTATTTGTTTCTGCATATTATTTTTGCTGTACTGTCTCAGTCCAAGTAGTTCTAGTCTTTAGGAGTTCAGTTATTTTATTTGTGCAGTATTGTTATCTAGATTTTAGGAAAAAATCTTTGCACGTCAGTTCCTATTTTGATTTTCTTCTGTTATGTATTTGCCTATAAAAGTGTACGTTAGTTCCTATTTTGATGTTCTTCTATTATGTATTTGCCTATAAAAACTGCAAAAGTTCTGATTAAAGATATCAATAAAAATATGTTCTTTTGTCCATTTTACTTTACACCTCTGCCTATTTTTAGCTATGAATGGTATCAGAGCTAGGATGGCTTCTGAAAATTTTGTGCAGCTAGCCATTCCACGTTTTGCTGGTCACTATGACCATTGGAGCATGCTGATGGAGAACTTCTTGAGGTCTAAGTATTGGTATGTTATTGAATCTAGTGTAGCAGCACCTATTGCTCGAGTGGCACTCACATAAGCACAAAAAATAGAATTGGAGGGATTGAAGTTGAAAGATTTGAAAGCAAAGAATTACTTGTTCCAAGCCATTGATCGATGTATCCTAGAAACTATTTTTAGCAAAGAAACTTTCAAGGATATTTGGGATTCAATGAAGAAAAATATCAAGGTTCTTCTAGAGTAAAGCGTGCCTAGCTTTAAGCCTTGAGAAAGAAAGGATTTTGGGGCTCTACAAATGAAGGATAGTGAATCAGTTACCAGCTATTGCATAAAACCATGACGATAACCAACAAGATGTGATTCCATGGTGAGAAGATGAAAGATGTTGCCATTGTTGAGAAGATATTACGATCTTTGGCACTGAAGTTCGATTATGTTGGTTGCTCAATTGAAGAATCTAAAGATATAGATGCACTCTCCCTTGATGAACTCCAGAGCTCCTTGTTGGTGTTGGGAATAGTGTCCAAAGCCAATCGTCAGCCTGTTGACGGTTGTGCTTCCTTTGTATTAGTACATGAATTATAAT
>KE504727.1:514515-527814 GCA_000441515.1 Elaeis oleifera
TTGTATCATATTTAGATCCTAGTGTAGGATTAATTAGTATTAATTAATGAGATTAATTAACAATTCTGCTGTAAAATAGTAATTTTGAAAAATTTAAATTACCATTTTGCCCTGCACTAAATTTTCGCTTCAGTTGGTTCATGAGGCAAAGCTAAACCGAAGTTCAACTACAGAAAGCAAGCTTTAAAGGCTTCTACTCATTCCTCAAACTATAGAGGAAGGGTAGAGATAAAGATAGAGGAAGGGAGATCGAGGCAATAGAGATGGCATCAAGCATTTTAAAGCTGATGATGATCAATTTCAAGGCAAAGGCAGAAGATGGGATCAACAATTTGATACATCTAAGATAGAATATTTTAGATGTCATAAATTCGGTCATTATTGTTCGGAATGTCATAGTAAGCTACCTAATGACAAAGAAAGGAGAGAAATCGAATTTTACAGAAAAGAAGGAAGAAGAAACTTTGTTGATGGCAGTTCAAGATAACGAGGCACCTCAATCAGACATTTGGTATGTGGATACAGACTGTAGCAACCACATGTGTGGAAGTAAGTATTCATTTTCTTACTTAAATAAAGAGTTTCGTTCTATCGTAAGTTTTGGTGGTTGTTCTACTATGAATGTAATGAAAAAGGGTGATATTAATATAAGAACCAAGAATGGTTTTGTAGAAATGATTTTCAATATTTTTTATGTTCTTGACTTGAAAAATAATTTGTTAAGTGCTGGTCAATTGCAAGAAAAAGATTATATAATAACTATTCAGAAGGGTGCTTGTGAGATATATGATCCTTCTAGAGGAGCTATTGCTGTTGTTCAAATGAGTTCAAATATGTTATTTCCATTGAAGATCGAAAGTGCTCAACCTTTCTTGCTGACTGATGTGAAAAACCCCTCATGGCTTTGACATTTTCTCTATAGCCATTTAAATTTTGGTGGATTAAAGACTCTTCAAAGAAAATATGGTAACCGATCTTCCCCAAATTATCATTCCTACCCAAGTTTGAGAAGAATGTAGTGTTGGCAAACAATATCGTTCTCAATTCCCTCAAGAAAAGTCATGGAAAGCAAAGAATGTCCTGGGACTCATTCCGACATTTACGGACTGATAAAACCATCTTCTAATGGGGATAAAAGATATTTAATTATTTTATTGATGATTATATTCGAAAAACTTGGGTTTATGTTTTGTAGGAGAAATTAGAAATATTTAATGCATTTAAAAGTTTCAAGGCATGTGTTGAGAATTAAACCGAAAAATTATTAAAATCCTCCACATTGATCGTGGTGGAGAGTACTGCTCAAAAGAATTTAAAGTTTTTATGATACTTATGGCATTCGAAGAGAGCTCACAGCCACTTATACACCACAACAAAATAGTGTATCGGAGAGAAAAAAGAGAACCATCCTCAACATGGTGAGAAGCTTGCTAGCAAGAGAGAGCAATCCCAAGAGTTTTTGGCTGAAAGCAGTGATTTGGAGCATCCATATCTGGAACAGAAGCCCTATTTTTGCTGTCCCAAACATGACACGAGAAGAGGCATGGAGTGGGCAAAAACCAGTTGTAGATCATTTTAGAATTTTTGGTTGCATCGCTTATACACATGTCCCAAATGAAAAAAGGATGAAGCTTGATGACAAAGATAAAAATTATGTCTTTCTTGGCGTAAGTGAAGCATTCAAAGCATATAACTTGTTCAATCCATTAATAAAGAAGATTGTGACTAGTGGAGATGTTGTTTTTAACGAGGAGAGCATTTGGAATTAGAGTGGGCAGCAGCCTATTTCAATCATTTTTGATAGCGAAATTGAAGAAGAAAGGCAGCTGCCCCTACACCAACAAATTTCAGTAGCTTCTATACTTAAAAAGCTATCAAATATAGCTTCAACAGCTCCTGAAACTTCAACCACAGCAGTAGAAGCTACTGATGCAGTAGCTGAATCACATCTTCATCATGTTCGAAAGAGGCCGACATGGATGTCAGACTATGAGGTAATCGGGATTGACCAAACTAAAGATCTAATCACCTATTTTGCTTTATTTTCAGGCTATGACCCTACAACTTTCGAAAGTGCTATCAAAAAATCAAAATGGTGGAAGGTGATGGGTGATGAAATTGAAGCTATTGAAAGAAACGATACTTGCATGGGATCTATCTGATCTCCCAAAAAGGCACAAAACTATTGGTGTAAAGTGGGTCTTTAAGACAAAACTACGAAAAAATGATAAAGTTGACAAGTATAAGACGCGATTGGTGGCTAGCTAAGGGATACAAGCAAGAGTATGGGGTCGATTATAAAGAAGTTTTCGTTCCAATTGTAAGACATGATACAATCAGACTGGTGATCGCATTGGCAGCACAAAATTCATGGCCTATCTTCCAGTTGGATGTCAAATCCATATTCTTGCATGAAAACTTGGAGGAACATGTATTTGTTAATCAACCTCTCGATTATATTAAGATTGAAAATGAACATAAAGTGTATAGATTAAAAAAAGCTCTTTATGGTTTAAAACAAGCTCCACGGGCTTGGTATAGTCACATTGAGGCTTATTTTAAAAGAAGATTTTCAGAAATGTCCATAAGAGCACACACTTTTTGTTAAAGTCGGAGATGGAGGGAAAATACTCATTATTTGCGTATATGTAGATGATCTTATATTTATTGAAAATGATAGTGTCATGTTTGAAGAGTTCAAAAAGTCTATGATGGTTGAATTTGAAATGACTGATCTTGGTATGATGTATTACTTTCTCGACATAGAGGTATTGCAGTCTGCTAATGGAATCTTTATTTCTCAAAAGAAGTATTTGCGAGAGATTTTGGACAGGTTTCAGATGAAGGATTGCAATCCTGTACGCATTCCAATTGAGTTTGGCTTGAAGTTAAACAAAGATCATGAAGGAAAGAAGGTGAACAACGTACTTTACAAACAAATTGTGGACAGTCTGATGTATTTAACTGCAACAAGATCAGACATAATGCATTCTGTGAGTCTAATAAGTAGATATATGGAAAATTCAACTGAGATGCATCGGTTAGCTGCCAAGAGAATATTTCGCTACTTGTAAGTAACTAAAATTTTTGGACAGCTTTACAAAAAGAGTAAAATGTTAGATTTGTTCGGATTTACTGACAGTGATTATTCAGGAGATCAAGATGATAGAAGGAGCATTTCGGGTTATGTTTTATGATGGTACAGGGGTTGTTTCGTGGTCATCCAAGAAGCAACCAATTGTCACCTTGTCAATTACAGAAGTCGAATTTGTTGCAGCAACAACTTGTGCTTGTCAAGCAATTTGGCTGAGAAAAATTCTTGAAGAGCTACATTTCAAGCAAGTGGGAGCTATTTCAATTTTTTGTGATAACAATTCAACTATTAAGCTTTTAAAAAATCCTGTGCTACATGGAAGAAGTAAGCATATTGATGTGAAGTTTATTTTTAAGAGATCTTAGTAATGATGGAGTGATAAATCTGTAGTATTGCAGAAGTGAAGAATAGTTGGTTGATATATTTACTAAACCGCTCAAATTTCTTCCTTCCAAAATCTGAGAAGGTTGATGGGAGTATGTACTTTAGAGAATCCTGCATGAAGGAGATGCACAAGTAAACTGAAGTCCAAAATTTCAATTTAAGAGAGGGATTGTCAAAAAATTATTATTTGTTCTGTATATTTATTTTGCTATGCTATCTCAGTCCAAGTAGTCCTAATTTTTAGGAGTTCAGTTACTTCATTTGTGCAGTGTTGTTACCTAGACTTTAGGAAGAAGTTTTTCCACGTTAGTTCTTGTTTTGATGTTCTTCTGTTATGAATTTGCCTATAAAAGTGCACGTTAGTTTCTATTTTGATGTTCTTCTATTATGTATTTGCGTATAAAAACTACAAAAGTTCTGAATAAAAATATCAATGAAAAATATTTTATTCTTGCCCATTTTTACTTTACATCTCAACCTATTTTAGCTATCACCATATATATAAGTGGATGGTCTTGTTGAAAGAGCCAAAGACGATAAGGTTGGGCTAGGAGTTGCAGTTGACGTAGAAGGTGGAGTGGCTACAGAGAACCTTGACGCACTTATTAATGTGGAGCAGACGTCCCAAATATAGATAGCAAGGATTGTCGATTTAAAAACGAATCCTGTGCTGGTCAGCGGTATGATCGGTATGTCCCTACATCGGACATAGTGAGCTTGAACCGGCATGGAAACGAGAGCTGAATTGGAGAAGAAAAGAGAGAGAAAGAGAGGAGGGAGGGAGAGAAAGGGAGGCTGGCGGAGATGCTGAAAGTGGCCATTGGAGGCCATCGAGGTCATCCGAGCTCTGCATCTTTCGTGGGAGAAAATAGAGCAGAGAGAGATGGAGAAAGGGAGAAGAGGAGAAGAGGAAGGAGAGGAAGGTAGTGGAGAGGCCGTTGAAGGATTGTTAGATGGCTGTCGTGGTCACTGAACGGCCCGAAAATGTCCTGTGATCGCCGCATGTTCGAAACAAAGGCGGCGCCCTTGCTTCATTGTCTTTTCTAAAAAAAATGATAAATAGTGAAGCTGGTAATAGATTTTTGGACCATTCAGTGGCCACGGACGGTCACCTCGATAGCCCTGTGACGGTCTCTCCACCACCTTTCCCTCATTTCTCTTCTCTCCTATCCCCTGTCTCTCTGCCTCTCTCTCTTCTTACATTTTGTAGAGGACTGCAAAGTCACAGAAGCATCGACGGCCTTTCAACAGCCTCATCGAGCTACCATTAGCCATTTCTGATCTGCGCCTCTCCTTCCCTTCCTTTCTCTCTTCTTCTTTTTTCTTCTTTCTCACTCTATTTTTGTTGGCATTCCGAATCAAATGCCCAAACTGCATCGATTAGCTGTTGATATGGTTTGAGATGTTCCGACCATCAAGTTCGGATCGATTCGGCAATTCCTGATAGATAGTGTGGTCATTAGAGGCAAACTAGACATAATGGGAGTCAGAGGTGCCTTTGAGTGGCTAATGAGGGTGGCAAGGAGGGTGAGGAGGCGGGGGACCAGACCATCATGGCCTTGTTGAGGGAGTTGAAGTCCAGGAGGTTGCTGTCGTTAGAGAACTTTATGCACGATACAATGTTGGTGTGGATAGTGAGAAAAGAGTTAGACATCGAGGAAGTTGAAACCTTAACAATTGGAACTAGAAAGAAAGAGCAGAAGACTCTTGCAATTGGAGTCAAGTCATCGTGGACGATGTGTGCATTGGCATTCCGATTGGGCTTGGACGTTGGTTGTAAACTTTAATAGACCTCACTTCTAGGCAGCGGGCTTTAGCCTTTATTCTAGATGAGGCTGGTATTAAATGGGTACCCAATCCGATTTGTTAATGAATGGGTTAAACATGCTAGAAGGTCAAGACCCAAATCCAATCCAAATAACAAATAGATTGAATGGACCGATTCATTTACAACCTGAATCGTTTAGGCCAAATCCAAATATGATTATGGTGTGTCAAACATAAGTCAAGATGCATTTTGTCAGCCCTAATTGCCACAAATTTTGCCTTGAGTGCAGCCCACCCAAACGGGCCACACCTGGGCTTCTCAAAATCAAAATGAAGCCTGTTACCTAGGATCATGGATCCACTTCTAGGTTCATGGATCCACCTCTTTCCCTGTGGTAGCCCCGCCGGCACCTGCCTGGCTTGTTGGACCCGGGATGAAGGGACGCGTGTCCAGGGGTTGGACCCGGGCGAGGCCTCCGTGGGGCCTAAGGCTAACCCAAGAGTCGAGAGCCCGACGAGGTCGTAGCGCCTCTCTCTGCAGCTTGGCCACCCGAACAATGCGGCGCCGAGCAACCTTCTGAGATGCCCAACTTCTCTAATACTCCAGGACTTTTCTTCCTTCGGCCTCTGGTCACTACCAAACCTGGGCGTTCCTTTCATTTTGTCACCTGGACCCTTTTTTCTAACCACCAATGCAACTCCATTTGTTTCACGCGCACGTGGCACAAGCACGAGTAAATTCTCTTTTTTAAAAAAAGATTAAAAAAACTCCAGAAATCTATACTTATATGGCTGATCTCACCTAAGAAAAGTCTCTTCCGAGTCTCCAAGCTAATCTACCTATTAAACGGTCATCTAATATATAGACACACACACACACACACACACACACACAACACACACACGAAGATAACAAAACAATAAACATATACACAAGCATAACGAAAATCACCAGATCAAGTTGTCTATTCAAATTAAGGATCTTCAGATCCAGAGAAATGAAACAAAGAACAAATTGCAAAACTAGTTCATCTTGATGCATATTACGGATCTGATTGCTGCTTATGCTGCTAGATGTTCTCATCACAGTTCACATCAACGGACCCAAGAACTCATCCGACGATAACAAAAACTGCATCAGACATTGGTTATCGATGCCCATGTATGCAGAAGAAGGGGCAAAAACAAAACTGCTACCGACCATGGAATTGCAAAGAAGCTCCCTGATAACCATAACAAGGTAATAAAATTAGAACGGAGAGGCCCAACAACTGCTTGTTATGTTGACAGGTGACAACAGAAATTTTTTGTGCACTACGGTGGTGTAGAAAATCCGACGTAGAATGCACCGTCTTATCCGATTAATCTACATAATCATCATTTTTTAATACTTATTTAATGACTATAGATCATTTTTTCGTTTAAAATTTATTTTACGAAAATACTTCTGCTCTTTGATTATGACATCCCTTTACAAAAATTATGACACCCTTTCAAAAAATCATGATATCCTGTCCTTTGAAAAAATTATGACACCCCTTTAAAAAAATTATGACACCTATTTTTGTAAAGGATGTTATAATTTTTTTAAAAAATATCATAATTTTTTTTTCAAAGAACAGAAGTGTCATAATTTTTTGAAGAAGTATCATAATTTTTTTAAAAAAAATTCATAATCAAAAGTAAAAATACTTTCATCATAAAAATTTTTAACGAAAAAATCGATCTACAGATATTAAATATACATTACAAAGTGATGACTTGGTGGATCAATCGAAAAGCAATATACTTCACGTTGGATTTTCTACACCACCTACGGTGCACAAAAAATTTCCGGACCACAATTGACCATCGCTGAACCTCTACCTTCTCGTCAGCCACTACTCTTAACATGAGGTGATCCACGGCTCCTGCAGTCGCCGTCCCATATCATCCATCAAAGAAATGCACATAAGATCAGCTGAAGCAGAAATTAAAAAATTGAGTTTTGAAGACAACGAAGGCACTAATAGTACATAAATTCTTGCGACTCCCGACTACCGCCGGGTACTCATCCCCAACAAAGCAGATCTACAGGCGCTCTATCTGAATGGTCACATGACTGATGTTATACTCCCTCCTGATATATCCTATCACACTGTCGAGTACGCAATCAGCATCCGCCTCTGGTGTGATTGTTACATGGCAAGCTAGCAGGACCTTCCCACAGTGATGGCCCATATGTGCAGCTCATGAACAGCAACCACGCCATCCATGTCACACAGCCCGTTCTCGAGCCTTGTCGCATCAATCTCCCGTGGGGTGCTCTCCATGAGGACCTCCAGTATGTTCCTTAGCATCTTGATTGTAGTCAACAGCACTATAACAGAGAAGATGAGCGTACATATCAGATCAATGATCTTCCATTCAGGCTTGTACCATATGATAGCCCCTCCTATCATCACTCCAATGCTTTGAATGCAGTCTCCAAGCACATGCAGATAAGCACTGTGGACATTTACGTTCCTTTCCTTCTTGTTCTTCTTCTTCGTAGTTCCCTTAAAATCAGAATTGTCATCCATGGAGTCCTCTGAATGCTTAAGCAGCGGTTCATGCTCATCCTTGAGTATGTCCTCCCTTGAATGATGGTGATGGGTTGTGATGCTAATGCCATGGCTGTGACTCTGCCCTACACAATCTTCATGGTCATGGTCATCTTCATGGTGAGAGTGATCATGGTCAGATTCACCATGACTGTGACCGCATTCACCATGACTCTGACTGTGTCCACCATGACCATGGCTGTGCCCACCATGGCCATGATCGTGACCCAGCACAACAGCCATGATAATGTTAACCAACAAACCAAAGGCTGAAACAGCAAACATCAGGAAGCCATGGACCTCCCCATTGTCATGAATAATTCTTGCAATTGCCTCATAAACCAGTATGCCAGCTAAAACCCATATCAGCTGAATAGAAACCAGTGCTCCAAGTATCTCTATTCGGAAGAAACCATATGACTGCCGTGGTGTAGCCTCCCATCCTGATGCCCAGAGTGAGAATAAGGAGATAGCAAAAGCTGCGACATCTGAAAGGAGATGGGCAGCATCAGTCAAGATTGCAAGGCTGTTAGCTTTAATGCCTCCAGCAACTTCTACACTCATAAATATGATGCAGAGCACAACAGCAACTAGAAGCTTCCTCATGGATGCAGATCTTTCTTTGGCGTCTTCGGAGCTGGTTTTAGAATCAGAGAAATCACAAGCAGCACCTCCACAAGTCTTGTTCCCACCTGAACCAGACAACTCTACAGGCATGTCCACATGTACTTCAATGATCTGCGTTGCCTGGGAATTTGATGTTTCCATCTGCATTCATATAAGATGAAGCACAACCACAATTAGTGCTAAACTAATCAGCAAGAGAGTGCAGGATTATATCTTCTTCTATGAGGATAAATCAAATCATATATCCGTTTATTGCTAGCAAGAAATGTGGAAAAATGAACATTCTGCAACAAGAGATACAGCATTAGTGAAAATAGGCATCAATATATATCACAGATGAGGGATTAGGAAGTTTCTTTGAACAACAGCAGCCCAGGAAGAAAGTTTTAAATTATAAGTTGTCAGTCAAAACCTCGACAGTAATAGAGCTTTTTAACAGATATCATCCTTGAGGGTGAAAATAAAACTGATCTACCCTATAACATGTTTCCCAAAGCTGTCGCCACCTAACTATTCTGTTGAGCTATTTTTGCTTGAAGTACTAGAACATGCATTCTCATATCAATTAGTCCACAGCATGCACCTGAAATGCCTGCCTTGCCCGACTACTACTAAAGGTGACTGATGGACCCACCTGGAAACAGAAATGATGCTACACCAGCTATAGTTATATCTAAGACTACCTATATCACAAAGTGAGGTAACTCCATCACTTATCCTATCCCATAGAGAATGCAAAGTCAGTCTCAAATTGAGTCCAAAATCCAAATACTAACTTCAAAGCAGGTGAAGAGATTTGGAGTTTGATTTTGACTTTTCAGCAATACAGAGCAGGAGACAGATATTCCAGTCAACATATTGAACATGAAGAAATAAAAATCACTCTGGAGCAAATCAACTACCCAGACCTCGTGCAGCAGGTTCCTCCACCCAAATTTTTATTTAAAGTTTTAGTTTTCCTCCCTTTCAAGTTCCATTAAAAGAATGCTCAATTCATGCAATGTTATAAGTTAATGGCACAGCTTATGATGATCAAGTTTTATTATTGGAATCTCTAGCCGAGAGCTGAAATGGGAGGGGAATGAGTATGAGATTCTTCGGAGACTGGTAAATTCTATACTTTTGATGCTGGGTTTGACTTCCAAACTGGATCCATATACCTGTTTCCTCATTTCATTTCTTCAATGAAAAGTGAGATGTACTCCCACCAGATTGCTAACAAAAAAAAAAAATCTAAAATTCAAAGTGACACACGAAACAAATGCAACAGATACAGCACAATAATGGCTCAAAAACAGGCTCAAAACAAGGAGTTTGTGATCAATTTGGTGGTTCTCATAAACATCAAGCCATGGTAAACTAGAAGTTGACCACATGAACTTCTGTTTAAATGTAAAAGACAGATTCAAGAGCATAACTATAGCATATCCAAATTTCAAATTCTTTGCATCCTTGACCATCACGACTTTTTTGCAGCTTTGATAAATAAACTTCTAATTGTAACAATAAATTAATAGAAATCACTGATTTCTCAACTAAACAACCAAGAACTAGTTAATCCAGCACCTAATACAGTGCATAAGGCATTTCAGTTTGGATTTAGTTTGGCTCTTAACATTTAGCTCAACTACAAGACCCATCTAGAGGAAGCTGGTTTCATTCAACAACAATGAATGCAGTACAACATATAGTGAAGGTACTTGAAAATGCAATGATATTGTAGTAACCTATATAGAACTATCATCTCACTATGTCAGCTAGACAGCTACATGGTTAGGTCCCACTGGTTGGCAATGACATCTGCAATCATATAATTACTGAAAATCAAACCAACTTAAATGGATTAACAAGTCAGTATAGCACCTAAAATGTTGAAAAGTGGTACAGCAGAGGCTCGGTTTAGAAGAATGTCATCTGTAATTGTAAACCTTTTCACAGGAAGATCGATCAAATTATACGAAACAAATATGGATTTTAGAGTTTAAAGGATGCTTTGACCCATATAGAATTCTGACATTATTGCTATCTTCTGCAATGTTTTGGAAGTACAGAGTCAACATCATAGAAGAAAATAGTTTGAATATCTCAATTGCCTTGTAGTGACAAACCACTTTACACCCTATTTTCAATACTATTACGATCTTCTGGACAAGTTAATAATTTCCTCACATTAAAGTTATTGATTCCATCATTCTAGAAACCAAGTCATAAGGCCATTTGGTCATTGAGCAAAATATCCTTCTATTATTGGATAGAATTGTAACTTTCTAATATAAATGTAATGTTGTCTGCAATTGTAAACCTTTTCACAGGCAAGATCAATCAAATTTTATGTAATCAAAATATGCATCTTAGAGTTTAAAACATACTTTTACCCATACAGGATTCTGACATTATTACTATCTTTCTACAGTGTTTTGGAAGTACAGAATCAACATCATAGAAGAACATGGTTTCGAATATCACCATGTCTCTGTGGTGACAAACAACTTTACTCCCTATTTATCAACATTATTACAATCTTCTGTGCAAGTTAATAATTTCTTCACATTAAAGTTATTAATTCCATCATTCTAGAAAACAAGTCATAAGGCCATTTGGCTGTTGAGCAAACTATCCTTCTATTACCGGATACTGCTCTAATTTCTAATATAATTGTCAAAACATCAAAATGATTGATTTATCTTGAACTTTCTAACACTGATTTGACTATGATCATCGAAAGCAGAAACTTTTTGGCCTATAACACTTTTTTGCAAAGCAAGGTGACATTTGTAGGGAGATACGTGTGAATAAAGGCACGTGTAAAAGGGGTCACGCCCTTCTCTCTGAAAGGGTATCAAAAGTAAAACAGAAGATGACAGGAAGTACGAAAAAGTAGAGATGGCCAAACCCATAACACCATAATGAAAAATATACTAAAGCGGTCCCCAGCTCTACCCAACCAAGACACCCTTAAGCTCTCCCATCAAATTACTCTGAAAGGACGCTGCCACCCAATACCACTCAATTCTAGACTTCCCTAAAACAAATCGCCACTTATTTTCTACCATAAACCCACCAGCTAGCACTTGGAAATCAATAATTGCTTGACAAAATGGTTTCCATCAACCCCTTATTCCAAATACAAAAGCTGCATGAGGTATCTAGGAAGGGACAAGAACTAGAGTTAGAGTGGCAGGATAGTGACACCTCATTGCCCGGATCATCTGTCATTCCTCATTATGTAGATTTCATACCAGTTAAGATCCTTAAATAACAACAGGCCAAGAACAAGGAAATTCTTAAATCCAATTCTAAATATCAAAACGGACTAGAAAAGCTTTTCCTTAGCGTCCCACCTCTAAATAGAGCCATTAAACAGCTTAAGCAAAATGTGGTGATCATATGAAGCCTCGAGAAGAGAGGTCTAAGCTCTAATCCTCTTCATTCCTCAAATTCCACCATAATGATGCGAACGGAACTATTTCATTTCCTTTATCATAATACGTCTCGAATTCAGTAAAAAGCTAATATAGCCGAGTGATTCTTATTCACGTTACACCTCAAATTGACAACCTTGAACAAGGTAATCTACTCATCAAAAAATTGAAGTCAAATTACAAGAAACTGTCGAGCAAGGAAACACAATGACAACATAAGCAAGTCTTAAGAAGCATAAGGACAAACATAAAAGAAGTAATCCTGTCTCCTCCAAGATTGGAAAATCAATTGCTAACAGGCATAGATGACTCATCAAGAACTCCAGAGGGGAAGAAAAATAATAATAAAAGGTGAAACGCATCAAACTTCCCAAACAATCATGACCCAAAAAATAAAGAATTCAACAAAGAAAGCCCAGAAAGAAGCATACTACAATGATCATGGCCACTCTCTGATGCCCGGAAGAACTGACATCCAATAACTCCACCACCCACCCAAAAAAAAGCCGCACACAAAAAAACTAATTCAAGACTGCCATAGACCGAATCAACAAAAAATCGAACCAGAGTGATAAAGAGGAAAAAAGGGAAAGAAAGAAGAATCAAACAGACGGCGATCGAAGAGACAAGGAAGAGAAACTCATAAGAAACAGACCGAGAAGGGTTGTCCGTCGTGAGACCCAGGGTTTCCTTTTTTTCTGCCCCTTTCCTTCGACGGCGGCGCGGCCTCGAGAACGAGAGGGCTTCGGGGCGGAGGACCGGCGTCGCAACGGAGATTTCCGAAAGGAGGCGCTCGATATATACGTCCAGGGCGAAGAGGGAGACGGGGGGAACAAACCAACTAGATTTTGCAAAGCGGCCTCATTAGAAGCAAACCAATTTACGGACCACAAGCTAAAGCACAGTGGGACCGGGACCAGATCCAGGGGCCAGGAACCCACTCACGGGTTATTGCAATCATAGTCAAATTAACTGTGACGTCGATTGAAACAAGTCCCCGTAGGTGCCACGTATGTGGCCAGATAGAGAACTGCGTGCAGTGCCCCGCTGGTGCACGCCACCAAGCACGGAGACGGACGCGCACAATGAATTACCGCGGGTTCGGTGCACATAATAATTTTTCGAGTCGAGGATCTGCTTCCTTTCCCTGCCGAGCGGGCTGAGATCCGAAAAAATTATTGTTGGACTGGTTTTCTGTCGGCCATTAATAATTTATTAGTTAGAAAAAAAAAGGGGTAAATAGAAATTGCTATTGCAAATGAAACGAAGATGGAGAAGGTAAAAATGATTACATTATGAGATAAAAATGATTAAATTATGAACAGTATGGTAGACTTGATCCCATTAATAATATATTCGAAGCCCGGGGGGAATGTGCCATGCACCGGTCCCATCTAGGGCTGGAAGTGGGCTCGGGCCGGCT
>KE504727.1:537317-574923 GCA_000441515.1 Elaeis oleifera
TGTCACATCGGCGGGGGTTGCCATGTTGTCAACGGGATGACAGGTCCTAGGAATTAATTGACGTCCTTGGTAGGACAATTCTCCAGGTCCCTGACAGGGCAAGACCCCCTGGCAGTCGTACAGCATGTCCTTGATGGGACTACAGTCCACGCCGGTCGTTCGGCGGTCGTGAACAGGCTGGCCGACTAAGTGTCGGGACTTGGCTGTCGGATGGTGACTTCAGAGCGTGGTCGGTGTCCGGAGGGTCCGTAGAGGTCGGGTGTTAGTCGCTCGCCCCGACGGGGATCGGCGTTATCCCACCCGGCATGTAGTCGGCTTTCGGACGGTCGGAGTCGGTGTCTGCCAGTCGGGCCGACACGCCCAGGCCGGTCATCATCGGCAGTCGTTGTCAGCGTCGCCCGTTATCAGTCGGTGGAGTCGGTCGGTCGGTGTCGGAGAGCCGGTATTGGTGAGTTGGCATCATGATCAGTCGACGTCAGGGTTAAGTCGGTATATACCAATAGGTATAAACACAAACCATAATGGAAGATGCCCACTGAGCATAGGACTATATCCGAAAATACTTTTTGATTTTGAAATTAATATGTATTTTCAATGTGATTAAAATATTATAGAATGCATTATTCAGAAAATAGAAAAAAAGATTGAGGAATGTAAATAAGGAAAATAAATTACATAATGTTTTCCAAATATACATGACGATGCACCAGCGAAACTCAATATAGTTGGTTAGGGTCCATATTAGACAATTCGGTTGGATGGTAACTTGGACTGTAAAAATATAATGTAAATTGAGGATTGAGGAAAATCACTATTACTTTGCTATCTTGGATAGATTTGTGAGTTGAGTCGATCAGCTGGATCAGGCCATGGGTTGAAAACTTTTTTGGGCTTTAGGATGGGTTTAGGCTCGAAGAATTTTTAAGATCTCAATTGAGCTTGATCTGAAACCTAATCGGATCAAAACCCTAATCACCATCGCCAACTTCCTCACCTTCTCTATAAACAAAGGGCCAGTATTAGAGAAAAAAAGAGATGAGAGAAGAAGAGGGGCAGAGAAGGACTCTTGTTGCCATCGCTAATGGCTTCCCACTGGTGGTCCTCTTCTCCAACCACTTAATTGACCAACATAGTAGTAAATATAGTGACACACTGTTGCTTGCTACTGATCCATTGAAGATAAGAGTATAAGACTCATTTGAGTGATCTTCAAGAATTAAAGTTGGGACCGCATGATTTGCATTGAGACTATCTTAAGCTAGACAATGACTATATATTTGAGCAACGAGCAAGCCTTCGTGCATGTGGCACATAGGAAGGAAAATCAATTATCACTAGTATGACCATGAATATTTGCCCTAGCAGTAAGGTTGCCAACAACAAGTTCCCTCTACAACTTCTCTCCTCCCCTTTTCGTTGTCATCATTTTTGGCTCCGATGGTGCTCCTACCTTTCCTTCGGTTCTCAATTTTTTATGGACATGGAAACTTGCCCTCCTCCTTGTAAACTCTTGATAATTTGGGTCAGTATAGGGGGGCAAAGTTTGAGGGGAGGAACCAGGGAGGGGGAATATATCAGGGTTAGGGTTTTGAGGGCAGACCCAAGGGGAATTTAAATGTTGGATCTAGAAAATATTGAGAGTTTTGTCTAAATTTTAGGGCGGGAGAGATGAATCTCAGCATTGTACGAACAAAAGTTTTAGGTTGGATTTCAAGTCAGATTTGTGCTTGGTGTTAGGCCATCTTTGAGCCTCATTTCGAGCTTAGTTTTTGAATCTGGCTTTGTCTCAAGTTTTGCACCATGTAGACCAGGCCAAGGATTGAGCCAAAGATAATTCAAAATATATTTAAGTTTATTTTTAGATCCAAATTAACCCAATCCAAACTGTCTTGGTTCTAACACTTGGGCTCAATCTGAAGTCAGTCTGGCCCGATCCTCTCCCAATCCTAATTTTTGACTACCCTCCACGTTCGAGAGAGCATGACGCTTGAATGATGTCATTCACATGTATGTCATGAAGGAACGACCGCATAGCAAAACTCCCGCAAACACATCATTGCTTACGTATGTGACCATAATTTTGATTAAATTATGACTTCTCCTTGCTTTCCGTCGATACGCGAGAGCTTTGATGACCTACGTTCATTCTCACGCTTACACGTCACCTCACCTCTCAGCAGTACAGCCGCAATGGCCACGAGAAAAGCATTGAAGCGCGCCTTAATGGACGAAAGCCAGATAAGCCTCCCCACAGGGCAGCACCACCTTGGGGTTAGTGAGATGTCGAACGTTTAAGTTGGCATTATCGCCCCCCCCCCGCGGTGCCGTGATCCGAGTGACTGGAATCTAACACTGCCGATAAAACAATAAATGAGTGCTGCTACGCAGAAAGCATAGTCCAAAGTTAGCAGTCAGGGAATGCTATGCCATCATTCGATGTGGACGATGACGATAGGCATATTTTCCATAATAAAGTGATTATGCTTTCTTTTTCATAACACGTAGGCCATGGTCATTGGACGTGCCCAGACGAGTCAAGTCATGCTAGGCTTGCCAGCTCGACCGTAAAAAGGCTTACGCTCAGCGGGACCACGAACTTCCATATACGACGTCTGCACCTTTCACAGTCGTGGATCAATCATGCGCCAAGCCCGGCTAAATTTCCATGAAGACGTCATGGTAATTTGGATCCACGCACCAGCCGCCTCGCAAGGATGTGGTAACCCGGTCGACTCAATGTCAAAATTAAGTTGCTTGTAGAAATGATACGGAAACACTTTAGCTAAAATCCTAATATTACTAAGAACCTATTTGAAAAATCTGGGACTGGATTTCCCATTGGATTTATCGAATGGGTAGTGTATTTGAATAGGCTCATATCCGTCCGATATCTCTCCAGCCCAAAAATCCCATACGAGGCAAGGAAAGAAAAGACCAATGGAAAAATTTCGTTCTCTTTCGACAGGCTACTAGCCCCCCCAAATATGAAATTTAGGCTAAGATTAAGAAGGGCCTTTAGATTTACATCTCATCTCCAATTCTTGTAGGAAATCCAACCAAATCCGGCTGGATTTCCCAAACAGGCCATAAATTGAGGCAGCTGATCGGTTTTGGGTTATTTAGGAAAGTCAAGATTCTGGGCATACCATACAAAGTGTGTTTGATATGAGGTGATGATCTTAAGATCAAGAGTGATATATACGGAGGTAGCAAGCAAAATCATCATATTTGATCATATTATAATGATCTTGCGTAACAATAATCCTAAATTATCCCCACTCTTTAAATCACTATCCAATTTGATAATAGAAAACATGTTCCTAAAATAAATATACAAAATTGCCTTATCACAGTGATCTTAAGTTAATACTTGGGGACAAAAATATCTCTCAGTCAAATGAAAAAATGGTATACCAATATGCAATTATTATATTATATTGATATTATCCATATAGTATTTATGATATATATTATATTCTAATATATTATTGTATTTTATATTTATATCATGAAATTCTTTAATATATTACTTTTATTTGCCTCATTTTTTAGTCAAATAAATATTAGCATTAAAACAATAATATATTATATATTTATAAATATTAATTCTATAATAATAATTAATATATTTTATATGATTAATAAATATATTTTTACATACCATCTACTTCTTCTTTATTTTATATGTATGTATGTATATATGTATATATGTATATGTATGTGTATGTATGTATGTATGTACGTACACACACATATATGTTTATTTTTTGATAAGGTAGATCATTCAAATTCTTCAAATGTGAATACATCTAAAATAATTAAAAAATAAAATCATATATATGCTTTGAAAATATAATGGCAGCGGCAAAAGTGTTGTCGCGTACCCCTATAAAAGGATGCACTACAAAATTTTTTTAACCAAATATAATCCATCCATAGCGTCTTTTTATCGCTACGGAATGTTTGATAATTTTCACAACACTTTCCATACCTATCTCTGAAATAATGTGTATGAAAAAATTATTATATTTTTAGCCAAAATTCTTTTCCTGAAAAAATGCCATAAAATATATAACCATGCTTACTTTCATGCTCCAAGAACATATACCATGGAAAATATCTTTAATAAACTATATTTAAATTGCATATCAGCAGATAAGCCCCCTACATAGCTAAAGGGGAAGAGATTTTTTAAAATATCAAATATATCGGATATAAATTGCCTTTACTCTATGGGATCCACCTAAACCAAAGCCAAAACTAGTCATACTCAAAAACCCAACCGCAATGCAATGCAATTATCCAAGACAGAGTCATCAACGTGCCCATAACTTTGGCAAGGCCCATTACCAATGTTGAGAGATCGTTCCAATACAAGATTTGCCGTACCAATCTATATCATATTTACTGACTAACCGCATCAATAGGGGTGTGCACATTCGGATTAGATCTGTCCGGAGGTATTTTTGAAATTGAACTGACTTAAAACGGCTTTCTAAAATCAAAACCAAAATCCAACCAACTTTATGCCAAAAATCGGTTCAAATCGATCCGCAAAAATCGATTCGATTCGGTTTATTAGGATTGCTACAATATCACCAGCTCCCTAATAATGGAGCTCCCTCCCTGTGCAAGGACAAAGGGGGGAGGGGCTAAGGGGAATACTCAATTATGGAGGAATAAGTTTGTTAACATATGGATCTTCCGCCAGAAGCTGAAGTGCAGTATCCTCATGGCCACCATGAGGGTGAACGAAAGGAAGAGGAGAGCAACAATCCAAGCATGGTAGTAGCAACAACTACGGTGGCAGCGGGATCTAAGAGGAAAAAGAGGTGGCTTAGGAGATAAAATGGGAGGGTAGATAAGAGAAAGCCTTCCAACTTCTAAGTTTCCTTCAGTTGTAGCTGCCCCAACCTTAGCAAGGTCCTTTGCTGCATTTGCAAGAGCGACGCCATGATCCGCACCAAGAGAGAGATTGATGCTGAAGACACCATGAGCCTCACCAAGGGCGATCCTAAGTGGCGGACGGGTAGAGAATTTAGGAGAGGCGAGAGAAGGATTAAAGGTTCGGACATAGTCGGGCAATTAGGACAGGTGAGAGAAGAATTAAATATTCAGGTCGGCTAGGTTTAAATCAGTTTTTTAAAACTTAAATCAAAACCAAACCAATTTTTTTGTTTAAAAAAATTCAAACCAAACCAAACAGAATTTGAAAAAAATCCGATCCAATTGAATCAAAATAACCGGTTCGGATTGACTTTACGGTTTGATCGATTTTGCTGCACACACCCGAGGCACCAGCATCATATTGAAATTTCGTTCAATATATGAGCGGAACCACTTCATGCCCATCCCTACTATTTGATTTCGGATATTAATATGGCTAATGGTGAGAAAAACTGCCAGATGTTTGTGTCAGCATAAAGAAATAGAGCATTATATTTTAAATAAGTATGCAAATGGAAATATACATCTAAATATTACTTTAATTAGATAATGTCAGTGAGAAGCTAATCAATTGGCTGACTATGCGGCAACCAAAGCCATGCAATTTGGGGATCCTATATGCTGGCTTCTGTTGCTGACCTGGATCCATTTTATTTGCTAAGCTGATGCTTGTGGTTCTGCATGATTTTCAGCGCCATCATAGACAGAATGCCTCATCTTATGGTTCACTGCTGTTTTCAGCGGGCTGACCCCTATGCTCCACCAGGTAGTTCATTTTTCCATATGCTGCTGGTTTCAGGTGCCCTATAGTTTTTTATGATATTATGGCTTTTCTACTTTATGCTGCTTTAGCCCTATATTGTCTAGTTTTGCTGTCCTGTCAGTTTAACTTTGCTGCTCGCTTGTTTCTGCAACTCATTTCAAATATTCTGCTGCGCTTACTGATTCATACATGGCCGCCATCAAGTACATACTTCTTTGATGTTGGGTTCTTTGCATACTTGCATTGCCAACCAAAGCTTCACACATACAGCTTCTTTCTGTACTACTGCTGCAACGGAAGATATTTATTTGATGTTTGGGATCTTTCTATCAGAGGCTTTGCCGAATCTTAGTTTCCAACTTACTTAAGCTCTTCTGGAGTTTTCACGCGTTCTCTTATCGATAGGCATCCATTGTCCCGCTTCTATACAGGTTCAGGGCTACTTCAAGTTTCCAGATGCTTATATGAGTGGAACAAAGCAGCTTATAAATTTGGAGTAAAAAGAAAAATCTCATTCTCTATGTACAAGAATGAAGTTAAAGTAAATATAAGCAGCATTAGACTGTTTACCTCAAGATAGAGATTCTTTGATGAGTCATCATATCTTGAAATGGGTGCAAAAGAACAACCGCATGGAGTTTCCACTACTTCTCTAAAATAATGCGACTTCTTTAAAATCTGGTGATGGTAGAATCATGCTAACAAAATTTTGCTTTCTTAGATGGGAAAGAGAAAAAAAACACAAAATCTTAACCGGTTACGATTTTGTTACGAGGTGGTGGGTAAGCAAGGGAACCAAGACTTAAGGTGCGTTCAGATTCGTGGTTGGTAACAAGCTATTAGGATTTAGGAAGGATTCTAATAACCGGATTGGATTCTAATTATGTCCTCCAACAGACTAGATCCGGCTGTTGACCAAAAAACAGACTAGATCCAGCTACCTGCAAGCTATGCTACTCCAAGCAGGAACAACAAGCCATCCCTAGCAGGAAAAAGAACCTTATGGCCACCAGACACTGTATACATCTGTATACATATCCAAGCAAAGGTAGAAAAGAGTAGAAGTCATCCAAGCTAGCAGTACGTGTGCTCGTAGCAACGGCAGCAGCAGCGCCGGCAATTTGCCTCCTGACTTGTTGATAGAGAATATATATTCTCACGGTTGCCGGTGAAGTCTACCCTCAAATTCCGCTGCGTATCGAAAGTATGGCTGGCGCTCCTCTCCGATCCTTCGTCGCAGAAAATCTCCCTCCCGCCATATTGTCAGGCTTTTCTATCGGCATCCGCTAGAAACATCGTTTCGTTTCCTCGGTCCATCCCGGCCGGAAGGACCAGCAGCTTGAGTTCTCAAGCATCACTAGCTCCATTTCCAGGTCGATAGGCTGTCTCAAACTAGAGCTGCTGGATAGTTGCAACGGTTTGCTTCTCTTTGAATGCCGTGACGAGAGCAAGAATATTCCTTGATGTCTGCAATCCCACGGGGAACACATGGGCGAGCATCGACATGGACTACTTCCCTGCAAATCGTGGCGTGAGGTTGATCTTTGATCCAAAAACCAGTCCTCACTTCAAGGTCGTGATGATAACGAATGCTGAATTCCCGGCCAACGACTGCACCACTTTGGAGCTGCTGATCTTCTCCAGCGCCACCAACGACTGCGAGGTATCCACCATAGATCGAGAGCTATCCCTCCTCTCGGATTGGCTAGAAAGATATACCATCAGAACCGCCTATTCCCATGGGCGAGCGGCCTCCGGGTCGGTCGTAAAAACTGTGGAGCGTGAGGATTGGCCGCCGATGCGTCAACTCGTATCCTTGCCAAGGTTCAGCTTTGCAAGAGATAGATGCATGGAAATGTTGGGGAAATCTGGAGGGCGTGTGCATTATGCCGTGTGTTGCGAGCTGAAATTGCTCACATGAATGCTGGAAGATCCGAAGTGTTGGGCTTTGAAGCCCGTTACCAGCACGTGGAATTTAATCCAGCAGCACAAGGAAGGTCGACATCGAAGAACCACGGCTGGCTCGATAAGAACCCTGGCCTTCCACCCAGATCTTGATGTCATTTTTCTTCAGGTGGAGTGGAACATATACTCTTTTCATCCCACTAGCAGAAGCTTTGAACTGCTGGTCAGCAAAAGAGGTGCAAATCCTGATGAGCTTCCGTACTGGCGTTTCAACCCTTAAAAACTTGCTTCATAGCTGATCGATTGGCAACCCTAGCGACGACAGTAGAGAAGATCGGTTGCTAAATGCTAAGACCCTTGAAAGTTGGAAATAATTCATCACTTTCTAATTTTCTTAGACTAAAACTTAATAGTTCTTGGTAGAGTTCCGATTGGTTGATTGCTTATGATCAAGTAAATTCTATGTAGGAACGAAAATATTTTGAGAAGTCAAGCATCATCATCATGTGGTGTTGCATAGAGTCCAGTACTTTATCTATCTATTTATCATTTTTTCTTAAGATAAATAATTAAAAGGATCCACAACTTGAACTGATTTATTTGTGGTGGTGTTAACTATGAGGTTGTAAGATTTTGTCACCTGCTTCCATATGGCCGGTTTCAGCTCCATCTTTGCAAATTTCAAACGAGGTCTACAAACTCTTACAGATGATTGAGAATGTTTTGGGTGCTCCATTGCTGTCTGTTGCTCCTGGAGGTCATCCTGCGCCTGGTACTTTCACCTTGTTTTCTGTTCCGTTCGCAGTTTCAGTTTTATTGTGCCTCAAAAGTCCTGAAAGTCACCGAACCTGTCTGTTTTTGGGCTGCTCCTATTTTGGTTTCCTTCTTGAAGTAGCAATTGCACCTTCTTTCGTCTGAATGGCACAGCTGAAGATTCAGGTAGTTTTGGTCTCCAAAAACTGAACTCACAAATATTACCCAACCCCAGTTTGTAAAAAGGTTGGATCAAACACAAACTTTGGAACCAAATACCTAGTTACCTATTCAGGCTGAGCGACAAACACAACACTTTGCAGCTCTACCCTGACAGAAGAATCCCAATCTATGGCTACTCTGGCTTAGTTGATGGTGATTGGATGCAGGCATTGATGACTCCCTGGAGGAACTGAAGATTTGATAATGCAAACCAAGGTACATCAAACTATTTGTCACTCATGTCCTTGCTAAGGTTTGTGCTAACAGCTGGTAATGCTGTAGCTATGTACAAATAAATGAAGTCATGATGCACAGTTTTCATCTTTACATGAGCCAGATTAGGAAGAGCATTTAAATTGACCATGTACCATAACATGAACTTGAAAAAGATTATATGACCATGCATAACACCAAAAGAAATAACCAAACGCATGTAGAGATATGCAGATTGACAGAGAATTTGAACATGTAAAACTGCATCGTAGAGCCGCTATGCATTCTTTATTCTCAAATCAATACCGCAGACCAGCTACTAAGAATAAAAGAATCTTGGAGTTAATGAACAGAAGCAAGAAACTCTAAACTTAACAAGATTCTTCCACCACTCAGCAACCAAGAAGAACCTGCAGCAATTGGCGTTCACCATGATCCTTCCACCCCTCAGAAACTTTATTCCACACTTGAATTATAAGATGCAGCAGGTCTTGTGATTAGGCCTTCCCAGCCAGGCATGATCGGCCAAGCATCGACACATAACCCATCCTTGACCTCAGATACTTGACTGCAGGGTGGCAAAATCTTATTGCGCTACGGTGAAATTTGACAACTGGCCTCGATGTTCCTTGTACAACAGTTGATACTGGAATCAACTTCACAAGTTCTGAACTCTCGTCTTCATTCAAGAGAATGGTGTATTCCACAAGACGAGAATATTCACCACAACCAATGACTACACCCAAATGCCAAAACCCCCGAAACCCTCAATCAAAATCGAACACCTAAAGAAACAACAAGACATAATATGTAGAGGTCACAAATAGCAAGATGGCGATCATCAAAGCATTAGACCATTTAAACTGGTGTTAAAAAGTTGTGTTTTTGTCAACAAACACAGTTCCAAGAACCAGGATCTGAGAGCAAAAAAGTTTTGCATGAATTAAATACGTAACGGTTAAGAAGGTTTTTTAGATTTTAATGAAAAAAGTGCAATAAGTTTTATACCATTGCAGCACATAGTGGCCACAAAATAAAATTTCATTGAAATAATCAAAGTGGTATGTGGAGCCAAAAGAATTTACAAGATCAATATCAAAGAAAGAGTAAACTTGCTGAGGAAGTTCGCAATCCGAAGCCCATAATTTCTCAAAAAAGAAAAAAGCCATAAACAGAGGCAGTGAAAGACAAATTAATCACAACTCCATCTTTAATAGATTCGCAAGAAAAATAATTGCACCAAAACCAGGGGCATCTAATTAACAGATAAATCAATAAATGGCAAAAGAAAAAAAGATAACTAGGAGATGAAGCAACATAATGTTGTAGCCAGAGATATGTTAAGCGGCAAGTAGAAGGCTACACCAAAAGCATATAAAAGCAATGGAAATGAGAGTGCTGTACCACTTTGTATCATGGCTAGTAACCTAAGCTAGCTCTTGTTGGAGTTTTCCAGCATTGGTAGGGCCTCCAAGACTGTAAACAGAGGTTCTTTTAGAAGATGCAGAGGTTTTAAGGAATCTTGAGTTCTTAGAGTTTCTGCGAGATCTTGACATGAGAATGATCAAAAGAAGCAAGCGAGAATGAGAATTCGGGATCTCACTGCGTCGTGCAGTAATCTCAGCTTTAAAAGAAGGAGAAAAGAAATCAAGACTTTTGGCATTGAATAACAGTAGAATTTGTCACACAACTAGCACAAGAAACTTCGAATTTAGTGAATGAAAATCTAACATTTGAACCAATGAATCATATAAAGAATCAGATCGCAATGGCATGAAAAGAACCATTAGCATTATTTCATGCATGAACCAAACGAAATGAAGAAATACGCATATAATGCAAAACCTATTAACAGAGACAATGCCAGATGATAAAGATTGCACCTCTGCAATTCTTAATCGATCCACGTGAAGTTAAACGCATCGAAATCACATTTGAACAAGGGGGAAGAAAAAATATTACGGCGAATCACATCATAGCGATCAAAAAGAAGCAAAGAAAGCAAGAATTCGGAATCATATTGCGTTCTTGGACCGATCTAATGGCAGAATGGAAATCAAGAAGCTTGTATGACCCGGTCCTTTGATCACCGAGAACAAAGCTTTCTCCCACGCGAATGTTAAAGCAAGGGCGGAAAAGTTCGGAAAGAAAAAAAAAAGAATACGTGAGAGGAGGGGAGGAAGAGGACTCCGATCGGGAGTCTTCTTCCCTCCCGAATCCATTAAAACAACAATTGAGAAAACGCCTTCCTTAGATTTTCATCATCAAATTTGTGAGAAAACGCCGCCGATTCCGAGTTCTTCATCGAGTCCTTTCTTTGGGATTTCGCCGAGAGATCGCCGGTTTCCCCTTTTTCAGCCTTGTTGGATCCAGGTAAGTTATTTAAGACTTTATTGCACTCTTTTCTCGGGCTTATTGCCTCCGATTAGAGCCGGCAAACCGCCGGATTGGCAAGAACGGGTCTCCCCTGCTCCGAGTTTCTTCCTCTATTTTGCCCGCCACCGGCGGCAGTGACCGCTAACGGGGTCATGTCCCAGTCTGTGCCGGGTGCTGCCGTTGGCCACCGGCCAGGATTCCACGGCCTTGGCCGGATGAAAAGGGGAGAAGAACAGAGGTTCCGGTGCTCTGTTTTGAAGAAGAAGAAGAAGAGAGTGAGAGGCCTGCCTCTCCTTTCTCCTTTTTTATTTTGCTTCTTCTCTCCAGTTAGGTTGATGAATTTGTAAAAAAAATTAAAAAAAAGAAAAGGAAAAGGGGATTTAAGGGACTTGGTGGTGAACCCCCAGCAAGCCGGTGAAGGGTTTAAAACGATTTTTTTTTTTTTTGACATCTAAATTGATTATATAAGAGAATAATTTTTTGGATAGGAAATTATCGAGTAAGTACCTTAGCATCCGATTCATGAAATGGAGTGTAGATTGATATTTAAGATATTAAAATTTATCGTCGATAGAGATAAGAATTTTTAGACACAATCACTAGTATATTATATTTATTAAAGTATTATATAATTTGATTCTTATGATAGGTATATATTTATGTAAATATTGATATGATTAATCATATTTTCTATATTATAAGATATATCAAATATTGATGGTTTTTCTAATAATTTTGATTTGTGATGGGGCTATTGAAAATCTTGAAAGAAATAATTATGATACATATTTTTTTATATTAATAAGATTTAATAAATTGATGATAAAAAAAAAGATGTTAGGACTAGCTACGGTAAACTGAGAATAGTCCGTTATGGATAGAAAGATAGTATTAAGAATAGCTCTACTATGGATAAGAATGTGGTATTATGAATAGCCCATCATGTATAGGAATATGGTACTGAGAATAGTCCCACCATAGACAGAAACATGATATTGAGAATAATGCTACTATAGATAGGAATGTGGTATTTAAGTTTGTTCATCACAGACTGGAGAGTGATCGTGATTAGTCTAAAATTTTAAAGATAATTATTGATTGATCTGATCATATTAATGAGATATGGATGATCAGTCGTGAAATTATAATTAAGTAAAAAGATTTTATTAATTATATATGTCCAATATACCACTTTACTCTATATGGAGTTAATCAAGAGCAATACATTTCATAGGCAAAAAATTATGTATTTAATTTAAGGTCGAGATGTTTTGTTCATTTGAAAGAGATAGAGATAATTTGATATGCATTGTGGATGAAGAATTAGTTTAAAATGTCATAATTTTTTTATATCAAGATTTTGTAAAGCAAGCACTTTGAGAGGGAGATTATCTAGTAGTTCGAAGATGATATGAAGAATTAAGTACTTTCAAAGTTTGAGCCCCAAATATGATAATTTTGAAGATGAAATTATTTAAGGGGAGAGAGTGTAATAGCCCGGTCCTTTGATCACCCAAACAAATCTTTCTCCTGCATGAATCTTAAATAAAGGTGGAAAGTAAAAAAGGGATAGAGGAATATGGGAGAGGAGGGGAGTAAGAGGACTCCGATAAGGGATCTTCCTCCCTCCTGAATCCATTAAAAATGATAACTATGCCACTGGATTTGGGTTAGGAAAAGCCCTAAGGATCATCTATAAGAAGTGATCTCCCCTTCTTTAGATTTTCATCATCAAATTTTTAAGAAAATGCCACCAATTCTGAGTTCTTCGATGAGTCTTTTCTTTGAGATTTCATCAGAGAGATCACTGGTTTTTCCTTGTTCAACCTCGTCGGACCTACATAAGTTATTTAAGGTTTTATTACTCTTCTTTTCCAAGTTTATTGCTGCTGATTGGAATCGATGAGCCGCCAGATTTGGGCAAGAACATGGTCTTTCCTGTTTTAAGTTTTCTTCCTCTATTTTACTGACCATCGGGGGCTATGGTCGCTATTGGGGTCACATCTCAGTTGGCATCGGGAACAGTCATTGGCCATCAGTCAGGATTCTATAGTATTGGCCGGATGAAAAGGGGAGAAGAATAGAGGTTCAGGTGCCTTGTTTTGAAGAAGAAGATAAAAAGAGAGTGAGAGGGCTTCCTTTCTTCACTATCTCTCTCTCATCTTTATTTATTTATTCTCTCTCTAGTTAGGTTGATGAATTTAAAAAAATAAAACAAAATAAAGTAAAAGGGATTCAAGGGACTCGATGGTGAACCCCTAGCGAGTTGGTGGAGGGTTCAAAACGAACAATTTCTACTATATCATTTTTTTTGACATCGAGATTGGTTCTGTAGGAGAACAATTTTTCAGATAGGAGATCATCGAGCGTGTCCTTTAGCACTCGATTCAAAAATTGGGTTGTAGATTGATATTTAAGGTGTTAAAATTTATCATCAGTAGAGGTAAGAATCTCTGGACATGATCACCAGTATATTGCGTTTATTTATGCATTGCATAATTTTAGTTCTTATGGCTAGTATATGTTTTATGTGAATATTGGCATGATTGATTGTATTTCTATATAATAAGATATATCAAATATTGATGAGTTTTGGATAATTTGGATTGTGATATGGGTTATTGAAAATTTTGAAATGAAATAATTGTGATACAATATTTTTAGTATTAATAAAATTTAATAAATTGATGATCAAAAAAATAGACATTTGGACTAGCCATGTTAAATTAAGATAGCTCGCCATGGCTAGGAACATTGCAATGAGAATAACCTCACTATGGATAGGAACGTGATACTGAAGATAGCCCACAATGAGTAGGAATATGGCACTGAGAATAACTCTACCATGGGTAGGAACATGGCATTAGAAATAGCCCTACTATGGATAGGAATATGATACTGGAGTTTGCCAGTCACAGGTTGGAGCATGACTGTGATTAATCCAAAATCTTAAAAATAATTGTTAATTGATCCGGATCATATTAATGAAACATGGATGATAAGTCATGAAATTATAATTAAGTCAAAAAGACTTTTCTATTTATATATGTGCAATATATCTCTTTTCAAAAAGATGGATATTTGATGGTGTATGATACATACTTTTGCATAAATTGATATTAAGTAATATTGGATATTTAACATGAGATTTTTTTGATTTATGTTTTCCTTGACACTGTTCATTTATTATTTTCAAATTATATCTTATATTGGTGTGAGTGTATAAGGATACATACTAGGCTGTGAAGCCCATGGCCCATATCTCTTTCTCTTCTCAGAGTTGTAGGATGCTATTATTGGTTATAGTATATGTTCATGCATGAAGGACAAATAAATAAAGTAACATTGATATCCAATCGGATGATTGAAGGATGATCGAATTTATAATTATACATATTTATTATTTATTCATATTGAGATCATTATTTTTATTAAAATTTAATATTTTAATAGATTTTAAAGTCTTATATATTCTTTAGGATCTTGTCCTAAGGAGTATATGGCTATCATGTGCTTGATCTAGATGCTAGGTTTGGACGTGATGAAGCTAATAAGGCCTACTTGGACATCTCCTCTCTGGGAAAAAGCTTTCTCCTTTCATATCTCATCTTTCTCTCCCTAGAGTCATCTTCCATTTGTATAGAGTGGATGAGAAAAAGAAAGAAAAAGACGAACAGAGAAGAGGCCTTAGGGAGTTTTGGGGACAGAGTTTATGCTAATCCAATGGGTGTATTACTATATGATTTTGGCATCCATATTTTTAAGAGAATCTAAGAGATGATTTGTTATGAAAGGTGATTAAGGTCAGGGTGTGACCCTCGATCACAGCAGTCGAGGAGGGAGCAGATGGCTGTAATTTTTTTTTTAAAAATGGAGACTTTGAATGGTTGATTGTTTGCAATGTATGTTTTTGTAAGATAATAATACTTAAAATAAATTATTTGTTATATTGCTAATTTTTAGCTTAAAATAATATATAAAGAGTAAAAAAATTGAAGCCAAAAATAGATAGAAAACTACAAAAATAAATTAGAATAGAAATGAAAATCATAACACAATACAATAAAGTAAAAAACATACATTAGTATGCCAAAAAAAGTTAATAGCTGTAAAAAGATAAAAATATAAATGGAAATAAATGGTAAAGAGAACTTAAAAAAAATAATGTCATAAGTAAAAGAACAACAAGATCCATGAGAAAATAAACTTTACAATACAAATTCTTGAAAATAAAATAAAAAAATAATGATAACAAACTATAAGAATTTATACCATTATATGTTAGACATTTAAAAATAATATCGGCAAGGATAAAATGGTATATTGATGATTTTGAAAAGATTGGTGCTTTATATCAAGATCCTACCATGAATTAGATCCAATTAATAATTTCATAAAAAAACTTTGTTTTTGCATGGGGATAAACAATGGATTTTGAGATTTTATATTGAAAAATCTACCAAGTTGTTGGTTTTCTTTCTTTTTAATGTTACCAGTAGTTGAGTCTCTTGAAGCCCACTTTAAACTTGACTTGAATGGGTACAAATTTTATCAAATTACTCCAATCCTACAATATTATTAGCATAGAGTCCACACAATACATGGTATACAATTTTTCTCACTTTTTTGGCTATTCTCCAATTTAATATAGAATAGATATAATACAATAAATGATAGAAATATAATAGAATATATAACAAATATAGTATTCTAATTATTTTTTTTTAAAATGATATTAATATTACGATACATTATCCCTATACAAAGTTCTAATAGTACACATATATCTGTTGATATGAATATTATATTAAAATAATAAGTCATACTCCAACCTATATATAATTTATAAGAAATAGAAAAAATATTACATCTAGAGGATATTGAAATATAATATAGTAGGATTATTATAGCTGGTTTTACTTGCACTTTTAAATAAATCAAAATATGCAATAGTAATTAATAAATATTATTGTAACTTATGAACCATATGAGATATGGGCAACATATGCTATTCTCCAAAATTAACATTGAATAGATATAATACAATAAATGATAGAAATATAATAGAATAATTAACAAACATACTATTCTAATTATTTTTGAAAAAATGATATTACTATTATGATACATTATCCCTATACAAAGTTCTAATAGTACACGTATATCTATTGATATGCACATTATATTAAAATAATAAGTCATAATCCAACCAATATATAATTTATAAGAATAAAAAATATTACATCTAGAGGATATTGAAATAAAATATAGTAGGATTATTACTGGTTTACTTGCACTTTTAAATAAATCAAAAATATGCAATAGTAATTAATAAAATATTATTGTAACTTATGAACCATATGAGATATAAGCACGATATGCTATTAATGAAAATTTTAATTAATATTATCATATATTTAGTAAATTTGATTATTAATAATATTAATTAATTTTGTATCAATTTAGTAGTACTAATGAAACTTTATTTGATATGGTTTAATAAGCTTTTTGTTAATGTTATTATATCAACATGAGCTGCATGAAATAAAAGTCTTAAGAGATTTATTAATAACGTTATTAGTGTCTATGTAGTGAATAGAGAGCTCTCCTCAAATAAAGCTTCCATTTTGTCATGCATGCATGCATGTATGTATGTATGTGTGTGTGTGTGTATATATATATAATATGTCTGATGTGGCAATCCAGCAACACATGCCTCGCAGCAGCGCAAACAAATATCTGAAACTTGAGTATTAATTAGTTATACATCTTTCACAAACAAAAAAGGCAAATCCTATGTTTGAGGTCATCTTTCTTTTCTTTTTGGTAAAATGGATAGATTAAACCACATAAGAATGAATGCGATATTCTCATGACTCCATTTAGTCTTTCCATTGCAAATGATCTCCCATTGATAAAGAATTGAAGGGTATTTTGTTAAATAAAGTTCATGAAAATCTTTTTCTAAGAAATAATGAGAATTATGCTCCAAAACATATGTATCAATACACAGCTATTATCAATTGATCTCATCCCAATTTCCTTTTGATTTTTTTTTCTTGATCCTCATGCTCTCCACAGATTTTTGAGGTCCTTCGGCCAATCACCAATTTTAAAATATAATTTCAAAGAAAATCGTAAACTTTTAGCAAAAGGATATTTGGTCATGGAATGAAGCTTTTTTAAGTTGTACTGAGAAAATAAAGCTTTTTTTTTTTGTCAAGACATTTAGTGTAAAATCAGATTCCATGATTTATTATTTCATGGTCAACAAAAAGTAAACAAGGATGGCAGATTGGTAAATAAGGAGACAAAAGTACAGGTAGTTTATATTTAAATTATTGCTGCATGAAGAGTCGTTATCACACCCTTTTCTTTTGCAACCAAGTTATAAACGAACCGAGCTCAATAATGTTTGTGAACTAGTTTTACATTAATTCTTGAGATAAGAGGTAGTTTTATATTAATTACACAGGTCAAGCATGGGTGATTTATGTAATTTATTATTTTAAAACTTATAAACAACCTGGTGGAGGGAAGAGCTCTACGGTTGGAAACCGGTGAGGTGCGTACACTTCACAGCTAGCTGGCGCTGCGGGTACGATCGGAAAATAAGGGCTCAAATTTAACGGCATTGGCACGCCGATTTTAATAAACCTCACCGCCTCCCATGGGATTTAATACTCCTCCTCGAGCTCGGATTAGTTCTTTTTTTGGCGAGTTTGAACGATCGCTCTCCCCCATCCTTTCCTTTGTTTCCGATGGGTTGTTTCTTAATTGCTCCGCAAGATTTCTTGCACAGAACCCTAAACCCCTCTCTCTTCCGGTCTCCCGGACTCCGATGTTGCCATTAATGGCGGAGGACGCCGAGGAGAGGACGAGCAAGAGGAGGAAGAGGATGGACGACCGAAGAAAGCTTCTCACCGGCGAGAAGGTCGAGGTAGGCAGGCCCCTTCACCATCGCAATGTGGCTCTGAGCACCAGCTTCTTGAGTTCTGTTCTGCTTGTTTGGATGTTTTGGATCAGTCCAAGAACGTATTGTGATTCCAAGTTATTGCTTTCTTTCTTCTTTTTCCTTCTTTTTCATCGTTCTCATGCGCTTTCTTTGCCTGTTCTTCTTCCTTTTCGCCTTCATGTCATGAAAATTTCAACTACCTTGGTGATCTTGGAGTTCTTGCGTCAATTCATGCTGGGTTATTCTGTTCTTAGTTGTTAGTTTGTGGAATTGGGTTTGTGGGCTGGAATGTGGCTGCATTATGCTGATTTATAAGTTTTAGTGCTTTGATGATGATGTGCATCTTTCTGTCTTTGATCTCTACTCATGTTCGGTTGTTTCTTTAGGTTTTGTATTTCGATGAAGGGCTTCTTGGTTCTTGGCACTTGGGTAGGGTCATTGGTTGTGGTGATTGCTCCCGTCTTATTGAATATACCAATCTCTTAAACGATGATCAGAGTTCGAAACTCGTGGAATCGATTGCAGTATCAGCTGCTATAGAAGGTGCATCAAGGACAGTGCCCAAATATTACCGTGGCCAGATAAGACCTTTGCCACCTCAGTACAAGATTCGAGGATCTGATATCATATATGGGCTGTGTGTAGATGCTTTGGTGGATGATGCCTGGTGGGAAGGTGTAGTCTTCGATCATGAGGAGGGTTCTGAAGAAAGGAGGGTTTCTTTCCAGATCAAGGGGACCAACAGATTATTTCTGTTGATCGGCTACGCGTCACCCAGGAGTGGGATGAAGTTTTGGGGAATGGAAGACTCGTGGCAAATGGCTGTTGCTTCAGGTTCTCCGGGCCTTTGAAGAGGACGACGGACTTCCTGTTTCAATCCGGGAGATATGGTATGACTTGAGAGCTACATGTGGTTTCTTGGAGAAATTAAAGGATGGACTTTTGGAACACAAGATGTCTGGCACAGCTTGGTGTCTGAGTTAGTACAAGTACTGTGGTCTGTTGTCAGTGGAACAACTGTCTCAGAAATACTTCCTTCTGACCAGTTAATCAATCTTCCCATTACTTCTAACAATTCACTGGTGGATGATGTTCCTTGTCTTGAACGTACCAATACCCAGATGGATGGCACAGGCATGAGTGGTTGCTTGGCTGGTATCATAAACAGTATTTCCTCTCTAGATCCATGTATGTCTGCTGATCTTTTTTGGCTTGGATATACTGAAAGGTTATCTCAAGGGAAGTATGATAATGGAAGTTGTTCTCAAGCATCCCAAAGAGATGGGGTCATGGAAGCTTCGGGTGGAGTGGTTTCTGGAGGAGGCCCTTCTCGATTATGTGATCCAGGTGAATGGAATGCAAAACCTGATAGTGGCCCTAAAGCTATATCGGACTTCATCTCAATATATCACACTAAACCTCTTCCTCCATATTTGAGAAAAAGAATTCATGTTACACGTCAGCTTGCAAAGGCTCATCTTCAAGCTGGAGGTTGGCAGTTCAGGGAAAGTTCTCGTGGAATCAAGTACTATGTTTCACCCGACGGAACCCGTTATGGATCTTTTATTAGAGCATGTGAATCATGGAAAGCAGCAGAAGAAAATGCAGATACTCAGAAAGTCATGATCTGTAGTGGTGCCACTGACATTCCAATATGTGATGATCAAGGAAATGGTTCCAATAGGAACTTCACATGCACGGACGGTAAAGCTGTGCATGGATCAGCCTCAAGAGCTGCTGGAACTTGGAAACTTGTGCAAATAGATGCTGAATATTGTCCTGAGGTCATAGCATTATATGCATCTGGAGTAGAAAGTGGAATGTCTCGGGTAAGAAGATCAAGACCAACCAATCTTAAACATGAAAATTTGAGGCTAAAAGTGAAGAAGCATCTTTTGGCTTTAGGTTGGAAGATTGAAATTAAAGAGATAAGGTTGTAAGGCTTCGGTTCTCTTCGCCTGAGGGGAAGACCTATTACTCCCTTTGTCAGGTTTGTTGTGATTTGCTGAAGGGGAACAAGAAAGCGGGTCAGGAATGCAGAGCTGATGATGATCTAGAGGGAAACTGCTCGAGTCAAAAAGAAATGCAAGTAGTCCTGCAAAGATTCATCCTGAACCAATGTCTTTGGCTGGAGACACTCCAGTGCATTCTTGGTCAATCAAAGGAAAACCATCAGATTGAGCATTCTACCCACGCTATTGCACTATTTGAAGCCACTGAAGGTGTGAGAAAATGCAATGCACAAACAGAGAGATCTAACTTTTCTGAATTTGTAGACTCTGATGAGCTTCCAGATTATCACACCATTGGGGCATTTTCTTCAGGAGGTTATATAAACCACTCAGAAGTTAATGTTAATTGTGCTTCTTCGGGGAGATTAATGGAGGATAACATTACTGAAGATCTCAAACCGGAGTATTTACCAGAGGCAATGACTGACTATGACAAATACATGGAATCATTAAAGCAAAATGGCAAACAGGATGTAGATGTTAAACAGTTGAGATTAAATGTCAAAAAACATCTATTATACAGGGGATGGCACTTTTGGCTTAAAACCAAAAAACAAAGCAGGAATTATGTTATGACTCGCCGGATGGCAAATCCTATCATTCTCTTGCTACAGCCTGTAAAGCATATCTGGAATCTGAATGTCTTGAAAATACTAATGTGAATTCTTTTCAATGCATGGCAAAGAGCAAAAAATTAAGGCCGATATGACTCATTCAGAATTTGAACATTCTGTCATGAAGAATGAGCAGTGTAGACTTCTTAGTTCTTCCACCGCAATGGCAAGCAACAGGTCACAGGAAGCTTCCCAGATATTGCATGAGGCTGAAAAAGATTCTGGAATTTATGGTAATTCGTCAGAATTTGGAGAACTCGGATTTGGTAAATTGCAATTGAGAGGAGTTAGAAAGAAGAGAAAAGAAATTCTTCATTTTCTCTTGAAGCTTTACATAATAGGCTCTTGACTAACCCATCTAGCCACTCTTCTGATTGTCAACAGTCTAAGAAAGAAGGGACGCCAATCTTTTGTTAGGCAAGGTCATAGATTAGGCAGAAGTTCTTCACCACGTGTGCTACGGTCAAGTGCAAGATCACGACAGGTGGTGGCATCATATTCCCATCAGCAATCTGCTAAACAGTTTATCATGGCTGATTGACAATAATGTTGTATTACCAAGGCAGAAGTAAGTTATATGCATAAAAGAGATGGTCACGCTATGAAAGAAGGCCGGATAAATCGAGATGGAATAAAGTGCATGTGTTGTCGTGAGGTGTTTAGTCTTGCTAAGTTTGAGGCTCATGCTGGCAGCAGCACTCAACGGCCATCTGCCAATATACTTTTGCAAGATGGAAGGTCCTTGTTACAGTGTCAAATGCAGATGATGCATGATAACAAGACTAAAGATTTCCACATGTAAGACTGAAGGGTGATTATTCTCACTTCCAGAGTGACACAATATGCTCTGTCTGTCAAGATGGGGGCACGTTAATGCTATGTGACCATTGTCCATCATCATTTCATCCAAGCTGTGTTGGTTTAAAGGTAATTCAAGTGCTTAACTTCTGGAGAATAATAAGATTTTGAGTTTTTCCATCTGAACATCTATGTCGGCAATCTATTTACATAGCTTACTCTTTCAGTTTGCTTAATGTTTTCATTCTTGATCTAGTTTTCATCTCATAAACCTGGATGACATGTTCTGTTTTCATTTAAAGTTTTCATATAAGGTGTTCTTCTATTGGTAGCTTTGTTCATGCTGGGAACACATCTGGTGTTCCAATTTTACTGAATGGGGTGGTCGCAACCTTTTTTTCCCTCTGTAATGTTTTTCTGGTCATGCATCTCCTGTGCACTTTCTAATGGAGCAACCCATTTGTTAGAATTTGATTTGCATTTACCTCTAGAAACTACTTATTCTTGAAATATAATTGGAAGAATCTTAAGCCATGTTCTTTCCACTGCTTGAAAAGCATTAGGTCAGTGTCCAATAAAGTTGTCTTAAATGAAAGACAGCAATATATAAGTGCAGGAAACGAAATGCAATTTTAGACATGCGACGGTGGGTGACTTTTTGAAATAGGTGAAGTAGGTGTAATACTGCACATCTAGTGATATGTGAAGTACATTTTCTTGTGCACTTCCACTAATATACAACATACTTTGTGGATTAATTTTAGTAAAGATATAGATAAACGTCGACCAAGTAAAAGTAACATGTAAGAGACTCCCAATGTGATCATTTTCAGAATGTTGGATCTATCATCATAAAATGGAGGAACAAATGAGGATGTATATGTTACAAACGTAATTGTGTCAATCAAGTTGAGAGGTGCTTCTGCAAAACTGTATGTTGTGCATATCTTTAGATTGGAGGGGAAATTTATAAGACAACAATTATATTGAAATAATTTATGCTTCAAAATGTTGGGGCATAAACAAGATTACACAATGTATAGGTCTTGTGAATATCAGAATTCTGTACTGGATGTGTGGCAAGTTTAGGTTGATAGGTTTAGGAACAAGTGCATTAAAAGAAATATAAAGGTTGCACCTGTTGAGGACAAAGTTGTGGAGCCTAGAGAATAATTATGATGGTATGGACCTCTGCAACAGAGATTCATGGAGGCTTTGATAAGAAAAGGGCTTAAGGTTTGTGTTGAAGGTCAATTAGAAGTGTGAAAAGTACCTGAGAAAATATTGCTGGTAGTTGTAAATAGCATTTGGACAAGCTTGCACTGCCCATGGATATGGCCTGTAGCAAGAATTTTTGGCAAAAGACCAGTACCTGACCCCGAATTGCTAGTACAATCCTTGATGGTTACAGATACATTTATGATTTTGTATAGGACTGCATAATCACCATGGTTTGAAAACTAGAGATAGCTTATCATTTGCTCTGTTATTTCCTCCACTCAAAAGGAAATAGTTGTTCACTGATTTTCGTGTTAAATTAATCCAGGTATTGAAGCTAGAAGGTGCTGAACAATGCATAGATGATTAGTTGTTCAAATTCGAAGTTACTTTCAGATGCTGTTTTTTCATGGCTAACTTCTTTTACATTATTTTTGGTAATGCATCCCAAAGTTCATGAACCCCTACAATAGTGCAGACAGATATCACTGAAAGCATTATAGGTGGTATGCCATACTGGTCAGTACCAGTGCGTACCAATCATACCTTACTGTGCCCATATCAAACAGGTTCATAGTATGGTGGGTATACTGAGTGTCGGTACACTAAATGGACCCATACTGGGCGTATGAACATTGTTCTAGGATGGTATGGGTATGGGATCCTGAACCTTGGTGTAGATAATGACCATCTTTTTTCTCATGCTTAGCCCCTTGAGAATGTTTTCACTCAGTGAATATAGACCAACAGTAGCAAACCATTATGTAGATTTATATTGCTGGAAAAGGTTTTCTAAACAATATGCTTCTTGGGTTCAGAAGAACAAAAATCTCAACTAGGGTAGTTCATGTGATGGTGGAGTACATTACTTGTTCTTTAACTTTAGGAATCTTTTAGAAGGATGTAGACAGTGGTATATTAGGTTCAACTAACACTAAATTGAATCAGGAATTAGAACTTGTAAAATAGCTCGGGAACTTGTTTTATGTGTACTTTGGACTTTGGAGTAGATTTCTCATTGCTTACATTAAATGTCTATCTGGGTGCATCATCAAGCTTTTGTCATACTATACTCTACAGGCAAATAGTATATGTTACAATGCCATTACCCACCTTAGAGGACAGAACCATACATTAGATGACTTGAATGACAAGAATTGAAATCACAAGCTCAAAAGGGAGTGACCTACCTTTGGATACCTTGCTTTTCAATTATGAATAAGGTAATCTGAGTACTGAGGTCCAGAAGTCAGGCAAGTGATATGCATCTAATATTGGATGAAGGAATATCTAATGGGTGGCTTTCATTTCATTGCAGGCTTAAAGCAAAAGGAATGATAGATCTATGGAATCACAATATAGGAGCATGGGGCATTTAAAATCTATGGAGATGGAGGCATGTGTAGCCTCTGCATTATATAGGAAGCTTAGAATCATTGGATTCGTTCGTTTATAGGAAATATAATACGTGGGCTACAGAGATAGACAGGAGGGACAGAGACTCAAGAATTCTACTTATACCCTAAATAGAGGCTACTGAAAGTTTAATCTGATCAACATTTCCCTTTAAGACAGTTATTCACACTTAAAGGATCTCGTTCTATATCTGTTTATGTAGATGACTCACGTTCAAATTCTTGGGATCTTATTTGGGTATGGATAAAAGTGCCATGTCTTACATTACCTAAAACTTTTGGGGATGGATGTTGGTATCTTTCTGTTCCAAATATCTAGTTATGCTTCCACTTTAAGAAACCATTTCACAATAATGAAAGAAGTAACATGCAGAACCCATACATGCTAGCATATCCGGGCAGCTCAGTTGGTTGATTACTTCAAGGAGGAGCAGATGTGGGAGTGGGTAATGCATGTAGAGCATTTGTCAAGAAAATCAGAATAAAGAAACCCTTAGGAATGGCATGCAGGCATGAATTTCTGAAGAGATTTGAAGGGGTGTGGCATCCAAACAAGAAATCTCCATCAAAATGAGGCATACATTGCTGGGTTGAACTGCATGGTATGTGCCTTACATCGCCTAGCTAGCTACCTAAGTTTAATGTGTGGAGGGTTGTGGTTGTTTTGCCAGGAAGTCCACATTGTAGACACTGGTATTTTACCACCCCATAGAGAGACCAAAATGTCCTCAATAATGATGGCTCAGGATTCAACACTTTGAATTAGGGGGTAGTCATGCTTATAACATATCATATGCATTACACAGATTGATCTTACAGGAGAAACTGGTCTAGCTCACCTAGCTTTCTGATGGTAGCCTAGTAGCTGTTGGTATTGCCGAAGGTGGACACTCTCACTGTTAGTAAGGCCCAGTGATGCATTCTCACTGTTAGATGCCTTGATGCCCCCACAGACAAAGTCCTGATAGTATTAAAAATCTCTGGGGTAGGTATATCCTTGTCTCAAAGAGGTTGAACTCATGGCATGTCTCCTATTGAGTAATCAGGTGGCTTGGTACCCAATACAATTGTCAGGTGGTGATCATTAAACTCCTCTCAAAGTTATGGGTTCCTAAGGGTAGAGCAGATATCTTATCAAGCAGCAACAATTCATCAAGTGATAAAAAGCAATGTAATCAGGTCCTAGACACATCACAACTAGTGCGGGATGAAGAGTTGGATATGGAAATGAGAAGGTTTTTCTCATTCCATGGGTTACTCAAAATGAACCACAAGTCCAAGTACAAGAGAGGAAATTGCCAATGTTACAAGATCCTAAAGCATTGGCATTATTATAGGCTTCAAAACATTCTAACCCTAAAACTCTAAAGTCTAAACCCTAAACCTGATGGGATGAAGTCTGAAGGAGAGAGCTTGTTCACGTCTGTTTGTTCAATTGGTTGCTTGGGTTATATACATTTAATGATTTGATCTGGATGAAGAAGTCATACACTTTGAAGTTCATAAATATTTGAATGTCTGAGAGTGCCTTGGCTATTTGCTTGGCTTACTTAGCTCATGCAATGGTGGTGCATGTATGATGTGCATGTGTGTAAATTCTTTGTCACAGACGACACTAGCCTTTTTGCTGGTCCTACTTTCATGTTTGTGTTCTGCATCATGTGCAGATGCTCATGCACGAGATCTTAGACATGCAATCACATGCTGCTGGCTTTCTGAAATTGTTCATTACTTTCATTACCATGATTTGGCTATAAGCATCAGTATGCTTATCTTCATCTTAATATTCTCAAAGTATGGATACAATTTTGCTCACGCTGAAACACCATCTGAAATATATTGTCCAAATTATATTTTAAAATCTAACCAAGGAAAAATCTCATGTGGCAAAACTGAATTGATGTTGGTGTTTATGTAGGATATCCCAGAAGGAAAATGGTTTTGTCCATCCTGTAGATGTGCCATATGTGGCCTAAGTGAATACAATTGTGACATGGAGAAATTTACAGAGAAAACAATCTTGTACTGTGATCAGTGTGAGCGAGAATGTATGTATGAATTCATCAATTTAATATCCCAATTGTGTATTTACGTATGTGATATCTGGTTTCTCTACTTCTTGCAGATCATGCGGGCTGCTTGAGAGAAAAGCGATTGCAACGTCTAAGTCATTGTCCAGCTGGGAATTGGTTTTGCAGCAAGAAATGCTCAAAGGTACATCCAATCAGATTTTAACCGCAACAAGACTAGATTTCTTGTCTTTTTACAAAGGAAAGAAATTGGCATTTGATTTTATATATTTTTTTCACTTTTTGGTTGATAAGTGCGGAGTCTTGACTTGGACATGTTGTGTGCTATAGTTTATTTATGTAATTTTTTTAAGTTGGTCTTGGTCATTTTCAACAAAAATACAGGTATGACATGCAAAAATATTTGCAAGGAGGCGTATATATACATGCAAAAATAGTTGCTCTTGGTAATTTTATACAAGGAGTCTTTCTTAGCTTGATGTGCACCATCATTAAGAGATACAACCTTAAATTGCTAAAATTGTCAAATATTTGCATCTAATGACACCGTATGGTTATAATAACAACCTTTTATTATAAACTAACTTTAATGTAGCAGAATGCTGGATTACATTCATTGTGTTTCCATATGCTTCAAGTTTTGAGAAATGCTAAGTTTCTGAATATTTTAGATGAAATTTTCTATTTCCAGACTTGGATTAAGAAACCTTTGCACACAATTTCTGGTTGGTTTGTTTCTTCTGCTTACATTATGTTTTTCAAAGGTGGGGATATGTGCATGTGAATCATCAAAAAGTAGGGCATATGCATGTGGGCATGCATGTCTATTTGTACATGTGTAAATGGCATTTGTATGACTGACTTTGTTAGGATTTAAAATTGTCTGTTACTGTAGTTTAGCACAACAAGATAATGACTGTCCATCTTACAGATGGACAACTAAAGTCATCAACAAGCTAAGTCTAGGATTATCTTTGACTTAGATCCTTAAAAGAAATCCTAATCTATGTATGATAATGTTTTGTGATGGGAATCTGAAAAGTTGCATGACTGTTGGATCTTGGAGACATTAAGGACTTGATGCAAATGGACCATATATTAGATTTAGATCTGGATTTAGTTGTTTTCTTATTGTGTTTTGTTTACAATTAAATTCTCAGTCTATTGAGTCTTAAAGGTGTTTCTTTTTTAAAGATTTGCTACATATTATAGTAATATATATGTGTGTACAAGTATGAATATGTGAATTGCAGTTTTTGAACTAATTTAGGGTATTTCTAATAGGTTATGGGTCCTACTTTTAATTAATTTCCCCCCTATAGGTCCTGCTATAGGTCTATGCCACTTAGGGTTTATGGTGTTTGCAATTGTAACTTAAGGAACTTCAGTGACTTTCCATCGATGATTCAGGTCCTAGTGGGATGTCCCACTGGATGTCTGGACAGGGCACCATCACAAGGTTGGGTTGGAGTTTCCCTACTGTTGTCACTGCATGCTGTTCGGTGCATCTCGGGACATCCCTTGTTCCAAATGTCAAGATAGGGCAGGATGGCAGCATGTCCCATGCCGTGGAAAAACAGGATAATACTGTATCAGTGGATTTGAGTCATTCCTTTCATATAGTATACCATGGAAATGCAAGATTTACTGTTTTTGAAAGATTTTGGTGATTTTTTGTTAGAAGATTGAGCAGTCTGAAAGTAGTAAAATCTTAGACTGATTAAACTCCTATTTACAAGATGCAAGTTAGTGTTCTAAATAATTACAGATAAGTTGAGTCCCTATATAACTAGGAATTGATGCGTTTGGGTTGTTTGGATGTGTCAAACATTTCTCCATGAGCGATGATTAATTATGCATCCTTTTTAGCTTTTTATTGAATTATTTAACTCTATTGTGGAGCTTTTTCCTTGTTCTTGATGCCTCTCAATTTCTGTTGTTTCTCTGTTTCTCCTCTTCCTCCTATTCTAACACTTTGTTTCTCAAATTGATCCCTCCAGCAGTTGTTTTCTGCTAGTTACAGCACAAAAATGACTACCTTCTTTTTACTCTCTGTTAGCAACACTTTTTCCCAGTATGTGTAATATAGAAGACAATTAATGTTTAACTAATGTAAGCTATATGCACGAATACATCCCAATCTGCCCCTACTCTCTGTCCCCTATCTCCATTGCAGGTCTTGGCAAGGGTAAGGTTGCTCGATTGTGACATGGGTGTCACTGATTCAAAGCATGAAAACAGTCTCTGCACTTGTGGTTAAGGTTACATATGTTTGTCCCTCCCCAAATCCTGAGCACTGGAATGTCCCTTTTCTTATTGAAGGATACCTGCCTAAGTGCAACACTTTCAGAACATCCATATTGTCAAGCTATCCAATAATTGTACATAATAAGTAGATCCATGGATCTAAAGCTACAACATTATAAGAAATAGGGGGTGGGGTGTGTTGGTTTGAAACAGAATCAGCATCAGAATCGGAATGGCCAAATCCCCTAAAGCGTTTGTTTTATGACTAGAATCGGAACAAAAATTTGAATCCTTAGGTGAGAGTAAGGATTGAGTTTTAGATAGATTTGGTCATTCCCATTCCGCTTCGAAATCGGAATTGGAATGGGACTCCTCCCGATCAAACAGTCGGAATGGAAGTCATCACTCCCATTCCAATTTCAGACCCCAACTCCCCCAACCAAACACCCTCTAAAATGCTTATTGAATTGGAATATAAACTTTGAAGATTAAATGTAATTACAATACTAACAGAACTAATTTAAGCAAATGAAATGGAATATCTAACATGACTTTCCACCTGGAACAATTTTAAGTGTCTGTGGCATGTTTGGCCAGATTGTGGATTGATTCATGCCTGAATTCTAGCAGGCAAAACTGCAATATCCATGATGATTGGATTTTGACCATTAAGAATTACAAGAATATTCCAGATGCATTATTTTCTTCCCTGTTCATTATATTGTGTAAATGTTTTGTGATGCTTTTCTGATAAAAAAGTTGTATTATATGTACACAACTTCTTTGATGTAGAGTTGTATGTGTACATAATGAAATGGATGCTGACAGAAATGTTGGAACATAATGATGCATTATGTGATTGCGGACTATAAAATGTATGTGCATTATGGAACATGTTATTGTACTAGTGCAGCAATAACAATTGAAAATTATGTAGTTTATCCTTTTGCATGGTGATGTACAATCATGTCTAAGTACATTTAGCTTACCACTAAATCTGTATGATAATACCGTTTGTTGGTTTCAGTGCTGACATGTGATAGGAAAAAAATTGACTACCATTAGATTTGAATCTGAAGATCCATAGATGTTTGCATGATTCAAGTAACTTGGTTATGTCTGTTAGCTCATCTTATGTATTTCCATGAACTGTCACCAGTTTTAAGTAGTATTTTTTCCTTAAAAAGATCCTCTTTCTCATTTACGTCTGCCATAAGATACCTGGTCATAATGTTACTAAAAATTGTGCAGATTTTCTATCATCTCCACAAATTTCTTGGGAAATCTCACCCAACATCTGTTGAAGGTTTATCGTGGACACTTTTGAGATGCTGTAGAGAAAATGGTGGTGACCTTGAAAAATTTGATCTTGAGACAATGGCTGAGCATCATAGCAAGTTGTGTATTGCACTTGATGTTCTGCATGAATGTTTTGTTACTATGATTGAACCTCGCACCAAGAATGATGTTGTTGCTGATCTTGTTTTCAATAAAGAGTAAGATCTCTCCCTAAATTTTGTTGTTGTTGTTGTTTTAGTATTCTCTGGTCTCAACCCCTCCTCCCCTACCCACCTCCAAAAAAAGGAAAGAAAAAAATGGGAAAAAGAGTTTAGGCAACAACAAACTTTCTGTAGTTTAGTATTGAAAGTAGTAGCATGACAGAGCTGTTCCAATATAAGACCAGCATTAGATGCTATAATTAATCAACAGAAGTTAATTTGCAAACTATGCCTGTTGAAGGTAATGCAGTGGTGTGTATATTACACTTTAAAAAAAAAAAAACTAAAATTATGGTTGACATGCATTTTATTTCGTTACGTGATGCCAATAGCCATTGTTTTAGAATTTAGAGAAGTCATTAAAAGTTTGGTAACTTATGTTGTTTCTTTTCCTTGTCTTATTGTTCTTTTTTCATATGCTCCAAAGTCTCCAATGATTACTGTTTATATAGTTTGGAACATGGGTGTATTGACAAATATAAACTGAATGATTCATAAATGAGGAGATATCATGAGAACCTAATTCTTGATTAGGTCATCCTCCCTGAGTCCCTATAGACTCTCATTATATCAAGAGCCTCATCACATATGCATATATGCTGCTGAGGTCCCTGTGACTTAAGGAATTTCTTCTTGTTGAATGAACTTAACATTCATGACAGGATCTTTACATATCATATTTTATCTTAGGCATGCACTATGCCTTGGCATTCTTATGCTGGGACATATATACCACTGCGGTGACCCTACTGCTACCTTAAATATACATGTTATTACATGGTCTACAACATTATCTTTATTAGCAGTTAATGTATATATTACCTCCCCCAACCTCAGACTGTTATTCTCCTTGTAACATGATGATTAACTCATCTTTGACCTGTACAGAAAATCTCACAGTGCTTATATAAGGCTAAAGTCTTTATGGGAAGTTCCCTTGTCAAGTAAGAAGGTTGCATCCTCAGCATTATATTCACATTGCCACTAGCATGACTTGATAGAGTATTGGTTGATTGTAACTTGAGCACTGCTGGCTACCAGAAAGTTCGTAGACTTAACAAAATATATAAGCTTCCAATTTTCACCTTGAGTTAGGCCGTGTGGTAGTTTTTATGCTTCCAACAAGTCCATATTTCTTATTTCATCTATATTGCCAATATGTGACTAGAATTATGTTTTCCACTCGTAGTGGACTACAAGGCTGACATCCTTAAATACCACTGTCACTTGCTCTATATCTAACAAGTTCTTTCACCTATGGTGTCTGGTCAGATCAACCACTGCTGTGTCTTCTTGTTAAATTTGATCAGACCTTGACCGCTTTTTCTTTGGTATCGAAATCTTCACATTGGATAAGTAATCTATTGAATATCTGAGCCTCATGTTTCAGCATGTTGGATTGAGTTTTGCTAAATGGTAGGATTTGCTAAATTATGGTGTCAAACCAGTTCTTAATATTTCTTAAGGTCTATCGAAATGGTGCTAGGTGTCGTAACTTTTGGTGTGACCAATATGGTGCAATATAGTGTCGGTTTAGTAGCACACTCGACACCTAGTACGTTGTAGCTTACCAATTCCATATTGGTACACCATTTCTTTTATCTTTTATTTTTCATTTTTCATTTTATTTTTTTTTTGTCTTGATGGATTATTTTAATAATTAGGGTTGTTTGAATTATGATTATGATGCTACTTTGATGTTTTTATATCATATTGGTCTTGAGTATGATATGATTGATTAATGAATACAATTGTAATATAATTGAATGTATAATTTAATAGACATATAATCAAATGAATTTGAAGTACAAAATACATACTGACATCTAATTCCTCATGAGTATCTATGTCGCTCGTAGATATCGGGATCCTAGTCATAGTCCAGGCTTGGGATCTGACTCCAATACAAATAATCTACCTACTGTTGCAATCTATAATCTGAGCCTCCAAGATATAGCCACACCTGATATTGATCAAATGTCTGATAATGGGCTGGCCACATCATCTAAAGGAAGATTAAGGTAGTGAAATCTGATCCGTAATTTGGCCTAGGCTATGGAGGCGGTAACCACTCGAATATTATATCTCAGACAAAGGATATCCATATAGGTCATACCCTGGTTGTGCATAACAGAATTCGATGTGTGATTGGATCCAAATACATCCAAGGATCCTACTATGCATACTAGGTCATCTAAGGCAATAGCCCTGTGTTCTAAACAATCTTGAGAGATCCATCTCTTGCATGCAATCATATCCTTGTAGGCTCTAGGTCATGCATCATCATTCATATCCTGTGTTGGTGCATGTGTGGTGCTTCCAAGCCTTGGGAGGTTATAAGAGGAGCCATGGGCTTGGTTCCATGATTCTAGGACCGGTTTGGATCCTGGGGTGAAGGCTATCAGCCTTCAGGATCTTGAGATTTAGAGGTCTTGGGCCTCAAGGGGCTCACTTGTATTTGGCTGGGTTTGGATCCAAGGGTGAGATTGGGTCAAGTCATGGGTGTACATGGGCTTGGATGAGCGCAATCTCATGTGAGTTAGCCATGAGAGTTTTTGAGCTAGCATTTATTAGGGTTCATGTGAAAACTCTAGGGTATATAAACCCATATATTGTAATAGTTTGTTAAGTGATCAATATATGGCTTTTCCCTTAACTTCTCCCTCTCTCTGTGGTTTGCACACCACCCTAGGCAGCAAGAGAAAACCCTAGAAGGGGGCGCCTCCCTCAAGCACTAGCCGCCTTAGGGTTTGGAAGAGGGAGGCGCCCCATCATGTTGGCATCCCTCCTTGTGTGGCCGCCTATGACTCCATGCCCAGGGAGTCTCCATGCCCAAGAAGCCATCTGATCAGATCAGGGATCACAGGAGGACGTGGAAGGAGGCTTCAGAGATGGGCATAAGTGGAGGAAGTGTACGAGATGACGAGCATGGGCAAAGCTGCGTAAGTTGTTGTTATGGTGTGCGCTGGTAGTCCCTGTTGGATAAGAAATTTTCTCCCATCTGGATCGGGTTTTATACTCTAGTTAAAACAGTAAGGAGAGCTCTATCAGATGTCCTTAATGTCTTGATAGATCATCCAAATGAGATCAGGAAGGTGGGAGACGAGGCACACAAGTTGGAAGCGCACAAGCTGAAATTCCTGTCATGGAGTCCCTGTCGTATAGGGACTCTCCTCATCCAAGGAATCTGATCCAGATTTATCTAGATCTACTAGTCTTAAGGATTCACGTCCCTAATCCTGGTTCCAAGGGTCTTGGGAGTGGAAGATTAGATCTGGAGGTGCGACTATCTGGAGGTGCGTCCCAGGTTTCAGAAAGCAGGGGAGGCGCGAACTAGGTTGCTGCTGCAGGGTTCTTGATGTGCAGCGATCTAGGGTATGGTGTTTACTGCTCTTAGAGAGTTTGGATCACCATGGACTCTTGTAGAGGGCTCCATCGCAGGTCTCTTCAGGTCCATGCAGGTGCACGGTGGTCCTAACAATTGGTATCAGAGCCTGGTGGAGCATAGAAGTGAAGGAGAAGTCATATAAGGTGATAGCTGAAATCTGCACATCTATTCCACGGTATGTCTCGAATCTACCTTTATTATTGCTGTGGTTTGGCCAACCGGGAGCAGTGGGTTGAAGGTGGAGGTTAAGAGGATTGATGGGAAGAAATTTTCTGGGATGGAAGGTTTGGGTGCATGATTTGCTGGTCCAACATTATTTGAAGGCGGTCTTGATGGAAAGGTCAGGGTGTATGATGGTTAGACGATAGGATTCTCTAGGAAAGATGGGTAGCATAGGGCTGTTGGTGGATGAGGAGTGTTTGGCATATTTGGCGTGCTAGAAAGAGGTTCCCCAAGGGATAATGGTCGAGGTGGAGTTGAAGAAGCAACTATACAGTCTTCGGATGCAGGAAGGTGGGGAGATAATCGGAGTGCATTCAACGGTTCGATCAGAGCATGGATTTGCAGAGTCTTGGGATGATGGAGATGGTTGATCCACATAGTGTCGTAGCTGGTTCAGAGGAGGAGGTCCTTTGATGGTTTCGTAGGTGTCTGCGGAGCACGAAAGGTCCGAAACGACAACAGCGATGGTGGAGGTTCAGTAGGGCAGTGCTGGGTGACTGATCTCGAATTAGATTTTGTCTTCTGCAGGAGCACCAGGAGTCACGATTCAGGTGAAGCACCAGCCAGAGGTGTCTCCACATGTGAAGGATGGTTTGGCACAGGTTTAGAGCTAAGAGGTGCAGAGATAGGTGTCTGATTTCAGTACCAGCAGCGGTGATGCATTGCATAGATTTATGAGGGATTGCGAGCATCGTGGATCGAGGCTCTGGGGGGACCATATCAGAAGGGTATGTTTGCAGTAAGAAAGGATCCGGATACCTATGAGGAGGCTGAGGTGAGCCTCGAATGAGATAGATGGGTCTGAGCTCGGACAGGATTTGAGCTGCAGTTACTCTAGGTAAAGCTGAAGCGACGGTTGGTGCAGGGGCAGAAGAGGATAAAGTGCTAGGGTGGAATTTTTAGGATTCAGTCGCTGAAGGTGAAGAGTTGAATGAGCTCTTGGGTTTCAGAAGAGCCCGTAGGGTGCATTGTATTCGAGATGGCTTCGGAGGGTCCGTGGAGTGCAGAGGATCCGAAGGTGCAGCGACGGCGATCAAGGTGCAGTGGCAGGCCCAATAGGGCAGCGTTTGGTGGTTGGCCTCGGATGACTTAGGTATGGAGTCGACTTCTATGGCATCAGATAGACTTTGAATTTAGGTGAAGCACCGAACAGAGGTGGCTTCATAGGTGGAGAGAGTTTCAGTAAGAGTGAGTGTCGGTTTAGAAATGCTGCGATTTCTCTAGAGAAGCCAGGGCGAGTGATGCAGCTGCTAAGCAGAAGGGAGCCTACAAATTTCAAGATGGTGTCAAAAAACAAGCAAGGATCTTCAGCTGTAGAGGCGGTCATCCCAAAGGTCTCCAAAGATGCACAGAAGGTGAAGAAGATTGGCATCAACGATGGAGGTTTCCACAGGGAGCTGTCAGGGCATGCAACGATAGATGGATCATGCAGATGGATCGTGCGGAGGTTTGCCAAGGCTTGGGGGCACCAAGGTGGAGATTGTTGATGTATGTGTGGTGCTCTCAAGCTTTGGAGGCCATGAGAAGAGCCATGAATTTGGTTCCAGGATTCTAAGACTGGTTTAGATCTTAGGATGAAGGCTGTCAGCATTCAGGGTCTTGAGATTCAGAGATTTTGGGCCTCAAGGGGCTAATTTGTACTTGGCCGGGTTTGGATCCAAGGGTGAGATTGGGTCAAGTCATGGGTGTACATGGGTTTGGATGAGCACAATTTCATGTGAGTTAGCCATGGGAGTTTTTGAGCTAGGGTTTATTAGGGTTCATGTGGAACCCTAAGGTCTGTAAACCCATATATTGTAACAGTTTGTTAAGTGATCAATATATGGCTTTTCTTCTTAATTTCTCTCTCTGATTTGCACGCCACCCTAGGCAGCAAGAGGAAACCCTAGAAGGGGTGCCTCCCTCAAGCCCTAGCCACCCTAGGGTTTGGAAGAGGGAGGCACCCCATCATGTGGGCATCCCTCCTTGTGTGGCCGCTTAAGACTCCATGCCCAGGGAGTCTCCACGCCCAAGAAGCCATCTGATCTAATCAGAGATCAGAGGAGGACATGGAAGGAGGCTTCAAAGGTGGGCATGAGTGGAGGAAGTGCATGAGGTGACAAGCACGGGCAAAGGCTGCATAGATTGCTGTTAGGGTGTGCGCTGGTAGTCCCTGTTGGATAAGAGATTTTCTCTCCATCTGGATCGAATTTTATGCTCTGGTTAAAACAGTAAGGAGGGCTCTATCAAATATTCTTAATGTCTTGATAGATCATCTAAAAGAGATCAGAAAGGTGGGAGATGAGGCACACAAGTTGGAAGCGCATAGACTGAAATTTCTGTCATGGAGTCCCTGTCGTACAGAGACTCTCCTCATCCAAGAAATCTGATCTAAATTCGTCTAAATCTGCTAGCTCTAAGGATTCACATCTCTAGCCCTGGTTCCAAGGGTCTTGGGAGTGGAAGATCAGATTTGGAGGTGCATCCCAAGTCCCGCAAAGTGGGGAGACGCGAACTAGGTCACTGCTGTAGTGTTCTTGATGCGCAGTGATCTAGGGCATGGTGTTTGCTGCCCTTAGAGAGTCTGGATCGCCATGGACTCTTGTAGAGGGCTCCATCGTAGGTCTCCTCAGGTCCACGCAGGTGCATGACGGTCCTAACACTGTGGTATGAGTGAGTTGCAACTCATCAATGAACCAACTAGGACCATTGGGCTGAGTCATATGCACCGTTTCACATCTATTACTACCTCCTAATCACCATACATCATTGCTTGAATTGTCATTATCATCATCCCTTGTGTCGTCAGATGATTTGGGTAACCAATCATTTGAGGGCTCACCAGTCTCAAAACCAGAGTGAACTGACTCCTCAACCACTTTCTCTAATGGGTTTATAGTTCGCATTCCTTTTCATTTTTGCTTATCTGAGAATCTACTTTCCTTCCCTAGATGCCCCTGCCTACTTGGCTCTATTACGTGGCTCAATTGGTCCCACCATCTTGACTGGCCCTATCTTGTTGACTAGATTGGGTACCACATTGGCTTCTTTTTAGCATCATCTATCAAATCTCTAGGTGGATAACTCAGATATAGAGCCTTGTGATGATGATCAGATTCCTCCAACCTTTGTGGTTGCTCGGCTGGTTGTGATTGTGGCATATATCATTTTACCCTTTGTTCTGCATCCATCCTAGCCTCCCTTTGCTATGAAACTATTCAGCTAAAGAGGTGATTGGCTTATCAAGCTCTAACTGTTGCTGTTAGTCCTCAAGCCAACCAGTCATTGGAATATTTGATCCTCTTTATTAGGTACAAAATCATTGTGAAGTGGATTACCATACTTCAGCTCCATTTCCTCTTGCACGCATTTCAAGTTGTGCCTTAGATTGTATTGGATATATATCAAATTGATCCATCCTTTTTGCATCAGGCAATTCTTCTGTTTGCTGTGAATAAGAGTGAAGATCGACCAATTGTGTTCACAGTCACTAAAGGAGACTGTCAGAGAATCTAAATCGCTAGCCTCCTAAGTTGTTTCGATTATATGCCATAGTAAAACCACCATTCAGCTGCAAATGGATCCAAGTCAACTGCATGTTCGACACTATTTATCATAAATTATTAGATTAGTTTGTCGATGTCAAGAATATCTGGATTTATGTTATCTTTGCTTGCCATAGTCGCCTTCTCATTGAAGCTATGAGAGCCTTCTCTAAATGCTTTAGTTTGTGAAACACATAAGACATATGATGCCAATGATCTACTTAAATTGACCAATAATGATTCGATACCCCATTATCAGATATTGCACGATCATGGCCATATCAGGCTCCATTTTATAAATCACATTGTGCAAGCATTCAAAAGTTCCTCATCTATGTCCATTTCTGGAACACTATACTGAAACTTTGGATTTAGATAGTAGGCTATCAAGATATTTGTAATTAATCTAATTAACAAACGAATGATTGAACTTGGATTTTTTTTATAAGAATAAACAAGCATAAGATATATATATATATATATATATATATATATATACACTAGT
>KE504727.1:574943-587002 GCA_000441515.1 Elaeis oleifera
ATATATATATATATATATATATATATATATATACACCAGTGGTTACGGAAGCAAGCTAAGGGATGCTATTGGATGTGCTGCTGCTACTACCGCATACGCTGCTGACTAAGGAGCTGGGACTGCTGACTAAGGAGCTGGGACTGGATATATATATATATATATATTATGAAAAGTAATTATTACTTGCTAAATTGTAATTCCTTGCTTATCTGATAATCCCACATCTGCTCCATGATCTCAATGGACTCAATAATATGTCTTGCTTCCAACTGCCTGATCTTGTTTTCAGCAGCCCTAATCATATGGTTCAAGAAGGCTACGTAAGGCATCTCTCACTGTTCATAACTCTAAGCACTTGACGTAATGGTGCAATAGCCTTAGCTATTTTCTCGCTTGCTTCCAAAAACTGTGAGACTATCACTAGCAAGAATAATCATGTCAATAATGGCACTACCTTAATTGCTTATTATAGGGTCATGTGTCACGTTGCACTCCTTTTGGGGCTTGTAATAGATTTGTATAAGTGTGTTGTAAAGTGACTTTTTCCTATTCTTTTATTTGTGAATTGTGCATAGACTTTAGGTACTACATCAACTATTGTTCCTTTCTCTTATATCTTGTCGTGTTTGGATTATCTGGATACCTCTTATCATCCTAGCTCAGTAGCTCTTATGAATCTACAATATATATTAGCCAACATGGTTCAATTGTTTGTCCTTTTGACCACCATCATTGATTAGGAAGCTTTTTTCCCCATCACCGATATACTTCTCATCACACTCGTAGCTTTATCAAATTGTGGCTCTAGGTTTCAACTTGCTTTTGTTGGCACCTGTTAATGCTTTATCTTTCTGTCCTTTTTTCTGCCTTCTACTATGGATCATCTAGTCTTCTTTGATCTTAATCCACTTCTAAACCAAGTCATCACCTTCTTAAGTAGTGGGTCTTGATCCAATATATCCTTTTCTGATTTCCATCATTTCACTTGTACTCGGCCTCCAATTACCTTTATGAACACCACATTTTGGTGCTAACATGTCTATGTTTGTGCCATCTGTGACGAACGGTCCTATAATTGGATCTAAAGTTGATAATCCTTTCTGATTTCAATCATTTCATTTACTTGTACTCGGCCTCCAATTACCTTTATGAACACCACATTTTGGTGCTAACATGTCTATGTTTATGCCATCTGCGAGTAACGGTCCTATAATTGGATCTAAAGTTGATAATCCTTTCACTTTTTACTTATTTCTTTGTGTGTCATTTTCTCATTCAACTCCCTCTTTGATCTCGACCTTGCCCAAGATGTTGCTTTCTTCATTAGATTCGTCTACTATTTCTTGACATACTATTGGTTAGGCTTTTACGATCCAACTTGTGACTGATGTATCCATGGTTGTGCAATATGTTGGTTCAATCTTGCCATGTTATAAATTTAATAGCAAGGTTCACCATAACAGTGTATACTGCCCTGCACCTTATTGGGCATAATTTATTGTACCGATACCAAATTGAGACTCAGTACATGGGGCATAGTGAGTCTCGGTATGCCGAATTGACCCCTATGCTAACCATACTAACATTGAACTAGCATCCCATCGGTATGGGGTCTAATACTGAGAAGGCAAACCTTGGTTAATAGTCTCGCTCTCTAGCTCTTCTCTATAAACATCTACCATGAGAGGTTTACTAGTGTTTCCTCACTACCATAGAGGCCTTCTGAATCACTAATTATTTTTGTATCCATTCCATCAGAAATCACAAACATATCAAGAGGATGCCAATATTCCTTGGCAACAAGGGGTTTTGCTTGTGATGAATTTTCACATTCAACATGTACAAACCTGGAAATTATTATAGCTACGAGCTGTAGGACCTCTATTTCATGCAAGCATGCATTCAAAATCAAGACCCAGACTAATTATCTCCAAATATTATAAAGCTCATGGGAGAATGGTGTTGATTATGTTGGGACTTTCTTCTAGTTTCCAAGTAAATCCCTGCTCAGTTGTTAGTTCAATCTTTAGTTTGGGATTGGTAACTTGACATGAAAATTGTCTTTATGAGGATTTCCTGAAGTAGTATTTCCAGTCTCTTGGCCTTTCTTATCCTTCTTGCCATGTTTGCTATTTTTCATGCTGTCTAATACCTAGGAAGTATCTTGTTCCTAGTAAGAGTCCAGATTCGGCAGCTTTGGTGAATGGTCTTTTGCAGAGTGAGTTTTATCAAGCCATGTGAATTTACACCTCCTTGAGGTCATATGTGCCTCCCTTTGTAGACAACAGGTCATTCTTTAAGGAGAGGAGCTAGGGGGCCATGCTTTGTGATCCCACGACCTTCTTCCACATGTTTTGATTGGTTATTGCAAGCTTGGAGATCTCATTAATGTGAAAAACTGTTTCCATACTTCCTAGATAAAGCAGAACAATAATGTTCCCACAACACCCTTAGAACAACTTCTTGCTCAGTCCTATTTGGCCCCCCTGTCCTTCTCCGCTGGCTTTTGGCTCCCCTTTACCAACACTCCCTTACCCCATCGTGTGTTTGCTTGATGTGGCTTAAGCTATGGAAATACCAGCCAACTGATGGATACTTCTTTGAAGGACTTAATTTCGATCGATTATTTTTTTAGTAACCTAAAAGGAATAGAATATCTTACAACCCCTTTTTTGTTGAGTCAAAATATCATACCATTTTGTACTCCCATATCAATTGCAGTCAGATTTAGGTTTCAAACACTCCTAGCTGCATTCATCCAAGTTTTGTTGGCAACAGCGGTGTCATGATGGTGCATGGATTGTGGTGTGGTCCGTGTGGGTGCAAGTGTTCAGAGAAAATTTCAATTTAAATATATCAAAACTGACCAATTCATATTGCATATGCATTGTGAGGTTTGATTCATGTTAGAGAGAGAGAGAGAGAGTAAAATCCCCTCCAAACCTATAGCAAGGGGATGGTGTGGCTGCAGCCACAGTATTTGTGAATTTCATGTGTATGCTCAATGCCACTTGTTTTTTTTATTCAGGACTCGAGATGATTAGTGTAAAAACCTTTTGGATCTTAAAGTCCTCGATGATGATCCAATTTTCTCTCATGTAATAATGCTTATATTAAATTTTGCAAGAGTAGATAAGGGGTATTGAAAGAGAGGAGAGTATTGGACCACAGGACCAAGAAAGAAAGGGAGGGAGGAGATGGAGGAGCAGGGGACGAGTTGAGGAAGTTGAAGGTCCTAGTCTTAGGAGAGACAAAGAAAGGAGAGTTTGGTACAGATGGTATATTTTGGAAAATTAATTTAAGCTGCAGGGCAGCTGGAAGAAGACAGTTTATAACATCGTTGGAGGTTGCATGGTCTTGCTAGTTTTTCTCTCTTTAAAATTGATTTTTGTCATATCTAGTCAGTCAAAAAGTAGTTTTATGCCAGTTTGACGTGAATGCCCTAAATGTGTGACTGCTCTTTTTTCTTCAGGTTTCAAATAGAATAGTTTCGCTGAGGGTGTAAACAGTTTCTCAACCTAACAATCATGAACATGTTATCTCTGGCTAAGTGATGGTGGTCCTCTTCAAAACTTATTCTTGCCTGTCACTACTTAAGCTAAGCTTATTATCTTATTGCTTTGTGCTCTTTCTTGCTATGTTATTGACACAATCATCTCATGTTCATGCTAACTTTAAAGTTTTAGTCCTTGTTTGGGACTATACTTCCATTGTAATGAATGCTATATCTTCTGGAAAGACAGAAAAGAAATATTATCTCCCACTAACTGCTGGTATGCTTGGTTGTGTTGGCAATAAGAACCAAAATGCCACACTCATTGCTGACTTTCTAATAGTCTAGTGTTCCACACATTCATCTCATCTAGAGATTGATCGGGTTTCAGTAACTTGGCCAAGCTGCTTTTCTTATCTGTTGTTCAGCTGGCCAGTGCCTCCTCCTTCCTCCAAAATACTCTTTATATGATATATCATATATCTGGATGGGGTTATAGTGCTTTTGCTCAATGTCAACTGTATTGCCAGCAAGCATTACTAAACATGTGGTCATTGCACAAAAACTCCCAAAAAAAGAAGCAACACTTGAATAGATTAGATATATCACAAATTGGTTATAAATAATTTCTAAGGAAATGTTTGGACTTGGAGAACTGCATCCTTTAATTATGTATGTAGCTGGTAATGACCTCTTGCTTACATGGCTACTGTGGACGCCAGAAGCAATGACTACCATGCTTGGAAACATAATGCATTCCTTAAAAGCTTCGTTAATCATGTACCATACTGGACCGAACCAGTAATGTACCAGTATGTGGTTCTCGGTTCTGGTTTTGTGGATCTTGATCTAAGGTTTTCTTTGTTCATGTGATAATCATTTGTTGATCATGTATATCATATTTCCTTATAAATTCTGAATTCTTTGATCTTCCAAGATGAAATTATGACTGGGTTCTGAATTTCTTTGTTATTATTATTATTATTTTCTTGCACAGGTCAGAACTTAACCGACTGAACTTTTGGGGATTTTACACTATGCTCCTGGAGAGGGGAGATGAGCTGATATCAGTGGCTACATTCAGGTATTTTGTTAAATCTACTTTTAGATGCCGTGCAGTTATCAGCTGCCATTTACCACTTTTACCACCTGATGTTTGTTTTTCGGGATTTTGTTCCCTGAAGCATGAATTTATTCTCATCTTGCTTCTTCCTGATTTAGGGTCTATGGTGAAAAGGTTGCAGAAATGCCTTTAGTTGGTACTCGAATTCAATATCGACGGCAGGGAATGTGCCGCCTGCTAATGAATGAACTAGAGAAGGTAACACTATCAAAATCTTTTGCCGGTAGAAAGCTAGAAAACAAACTATAGGCATACAGACGCTTTGACCTTAATTTTATTGAAAAGAATAGAATTCTTGGACCATAATTACCATTGACCTATTGTTACTCCAATCAATCTGAGGTTGATTCCAATAATCTTTCTCACTATTTATTTGTATTCAATGCCATATTCACCATCATGGCAAGGTTCATATCTTCAATTTTTAATTACCTAGTCCCCACACACACTGCATGATTATGTCAATCTATCTCTGATCGCTGACCGTGTATTATCTTAAACTATCACACTCTGCTAGTTACATGTTAAGCTTGCTTTATTTAATGCATTTTTAACCTTGAAAAACTTGAGTTCATTTCTTTTAGCATGATGGAGTTTTGGTTTCTGCACTATTGGCAGCTTTGGCTCTAGTTCTGGTCAAAAATTGAAAAAAGTGTCAACTAAAATTAGGAAAATGAAAATGAAAATAAACCATCTAAAATAAATTAGAAATCATTTCAGTGGTTGGCATGGGACCATGAGAATTTTTTGTGTGTGTGTGTTTTTTTTGTGGTGGTGGGGAGGGGAGGATATCATGATCAGAAATCACATTTTGAGTGCACTACATCAATCCACTGTCTAATGGCAGTGTCCCTGTGAGATTTAACTTACAGGATAGTCAAACATATGTCAAAACAATACCTCAAAATTTATTTGGAATATGGCATTGCAAATGTTTCTAGATCTTCTTAATACCTGCGGAATCTTAGTTTAATTTAAAGAAAAATGCTTCAGTCATTGAATGAGGTGAAGAAATTACAAATGTTTGGTAGTTGTATATCCAGGGAATCTGGCTGCATTAGTCTTGGCTGAAACTTTGGAGATTTTGGATCAAATTCACATCAAAACCAAAATGTTTGGTTTTAAAGTATCAGTTGAAACTTCAAACATCGAGCTATGCTTACACCCAGGGTTTCTACATTCACTTGATGCAATTCGTTGTTTGGTATCTTTAAAGAGCATTAACAAGTTGTAATCCCCTAAACATGGTGATGGATTAGACAGGTTGCATCTCATGCTCATAAGTTTGCCATGCCCATAGATTTACTTATTAGGCCCCATTGGAATGTGCGTGTTTGTTATGGGGGCTATATCAGCTTTTATGCATAACTGTGAATTTGGCCTCAGTGCCTATCATGCTTTCTCACCAGCTTGCTTCTCACTTATTTTCCAGTTGCTTTCTTCATTAGGAGTACAAAAACTACTCTTACCGGCAGTTCCTCAGCTTTTTGAAACATGGACAACTTCCTTTGGGTTTACTAAGTTGACCAGTTCTGACAGATTAGACTTATCAGAGTACACCCTTCTCAGTTTTCAAGATACTACAATGTGCCAAAAGCTATTTAGGAGAACTGCAGTTTTGAAAGAACCAAGAGGTATATACCCGTGTGTGTGTGTGCATGTGCGAGTGCATGCCATGTGCACTTGTATACAGGTTGCACGTGCATCTTCATCTGACATGTGCACCTATCCCTTATTTTATTTATTATGTCTGGTTGCTGTGTTTTTGGGCAGGAAATCATAATCAATTGGCAGATATATCCTGCAAAAGTGAAGAGCAAGTAGATTGTGACAATTACAGCATTACTTCTGAGGTTGCAGAGATAGTGGAGCCAATCCATAAATCACCATCACTTGATTGGGGTCTATGTGCTTTGCCAACTGGAGATACCAGGGAGATCACTTATCAAATGGATGCTGCAAATTGTCTTCCAATCAGTAGCTGTAAAGATACATTAGTTGAGACACTCCGAGATGAAACAATGAGCAGACAACAGTAAGGTGAGTTTGATTTTGATTGTTTATTATTTTGTTTAGTATTTTCTATTCACAAATTTCTTGTACTGATCATTATAGGATTCCCAGTGTTGTTGCAGGCAAGTGCGAAGACAACTGTGTTTTAGTCAGAACGTCTCCTTCAACTATAATGGTGTGTTCCTTGTTTTGTAATCTTTTGCCATTGTAATGACAGCCCTTTGCTGGTCAATATCCAGACTTTCTATGTCTTCATATTTGCAGGAGAAACCAGTAACTGACGTCAAATACAAGTTTTCAGGAAAATGCTATGAGCGCAATGGCAAGACTGGTGCCAGCAGAGTGCCCTTGGTTAGCAGTATTGATGTCAGAAACACATGCAACTTCAAGTTCATCTACCAGCGGAGGACATTGACGACATAGCAAACTAATTTCAATCCTCTTTTGTCATGCTCTTTAGTGGAATTCCCTCCATTCTGTATGGCGGCATGTATAGTTCTCTCTTAGTTTCTTTTTGCAAACTTGGTGGGTTGCTGATGAAGCTTTGTGGGAAAGCTGAGGTTTTTATACAATATCAGGGGTTCCACTAAGATTTTGACTGGCTACTATGATATTTATATTGATGCATCACATATGCTCTGTTCATTACATCTTGTTCCTGCCAGTTGTGTGGCTAGCATAGTGTTTGTGGGTTGGGTTGGGTTGGGGTGGGGCAGCGCGGGTTGGTTCTCTCTCTTCTTTTTTTTGTTTTTTTCCCCTTTTCTCCCTGATGACTGTAGTAGTTTCTGATGAAGATTAGTTGGAAAGAAGGTTTTCATACCATGAAAGGGGTTCCCCTTAGGATGTTGATTGTCTACTAGAAAATCTATGTATCATGGATGCTGCCTCTATTGCATCTCTCTTTCAAGTGACGGGAAAATGACAGATTCAGAATTCCGTTCTGTGTTTGTAAGCTATTGCTTCCCTTCATAATATAATGATTTAATAATAGTACTGCATGTTCCTGAAATACTGGATGTTCTGGAGCTATGATAGCAGTTATAGAGTCGCCTATGTCAGAAGGTGTTTTCGTTGTGCATTTATTATATCTTCATAAGCTTAAACTCGATGGAGACTCTATTTTCCAGCACCTACAGGGTGTTGGAATACAGTTTATGAAATAGTCCGGTGATAGATTCAGAAAGTTAATAAAATTTATTTCTTCTTTATGAAAATTTAAAAATAATTTATAGAAGATAGCAAGCCTTGAGCGTATTTCTATCCTTCTGTCCTTTGTGCAGGAAAATTTGAGAAATATCATCCTAAGGTACAATTAGAATCTTTTTTGGATTGGCAGGTCATGGGCTCATCTAATCTGATTCGGTCATGAGCACGTATATTAAAATTTTTTTCAAACCTTCTCAAATGGCTTAGATAATTTTTTTTTATATAAATCACTTATGACGTGGGACTAAAAGATCTCAATTGGGATGGTCAAAAGAAAAACATCTTTAGTGGAAAATTTATTTGAAAAATTTTAAATTTTCAAATTCAAATTGTTCTCCAATAATCTTGCAAAAAATTCAAAATTTTTTAAATAAAATAAATATAAATTTTTGGGTGTTTATGCTATGCAATAGGTAACGTGTCTTTACAAGATTAATCTTAGTAAGTGTGAATAGTTTTCATCGGAAGAAATCGGAGTAAATCAGACCTTGAATATGTTCCTTAGATCTAGACTTTAACTATCACATATATAGTATAGAATTTTTCATCACGAGTCTGCATATTAGTGGTCTTGTACATGTATCTTGATTTTTCATGAGAGTTACTAGAGATAGACCAAATCTCATATTCGTGGCTATATATGAGTACTCTTATATAGATGAGCCCTTCTAGGAATATGTGTAGAGTCATATCTCATGAAAAATATCATCTTGGATCTCATTCAAAGTTATAGCTCTTCCTTAACCACTATATAAGAGTATTAAATGCCATAGGGATAAGATCTATATCAGTTTAAGATGTGTTCTTTAACCATCTAATTATTTGTTATTATCACATTAAACCTCCTTCAAGAGGTGTCCTATCATAGAGGTTGGGTTTCCACTATTAGAATATCTATTATGCGTAAAGTCCCATCCTCCTCAACGTCTCAAGAATCTTAGTTTGTTCAAGCCTTTAGTAAGGCAGTTGGCAAGATTTTGATCAGATCATATAAATTTAATATTATAATATTATACTTTTATTGCCATCGAATAGATGTTTATCTCAACATTATACGTCTATTAGTTTTAGAATTTATGATTTTTTTTAAATTTTATAGAAGTCAATTATAGCTCTAGAATCATAATAAATAAATATAGGAGGAATAGTAGTTTGTATCAAAGAAATAGATGACCACAAATTTTTTAGCCACTTAGTTTCTAAAGATGTGATGTACAGGCATAGAAAAATCTTCCGATTATCTCATATAGATCTCTTCTTTTCTATCACTATGAAGGGAGATGGTTTTGACATCTATTTGATGAACAAAAAATTTATGAATAGAAGCTAAAACAAAAAAAACTCGGATTGTGGATATATGAGCAATGGGTAAATATATGTTAAAGAAACCAAAGCCAGCTTTTTGTCAAAAATCTTAAGCTACAAGTCATGCTTTATACCTTTTCGTAAATTCATCCATCCTAAGTTTTTCTTAAAATCCATTTATATCCCAGAAGTTTGCTTCTAGGAGATAAATCAGTAAAAATCTAGAAATTATTTTCAATAATTGATTCTATCTCACTGTTTATAGCCTCCTTCTAGAATAAAGTTTTAAGAGAGCTTATAGCATCTTGATAAATTATCAATATTCCTTTAATCATGAAGGTGATGAATTCTTCACCAAAGCTCTTTGCAGTTCTAGCTCTCTTGCTCTTTTTAAGTTCAAGTGGAAGATTAGGTTCTACAAAGTTATGATCAAGTTGAGAAATAGAAGGATGATTTGATGAAGAGCCAGAAATAAAAGATATTAAATAGTCAGATGTTTGACTCAAAATTTAAGTATTGAAAGGAAAGATATTTTCAAAAAAAATTGCATCTCTAGATTCAATAATAATATCATTTGAGATTCCATTGATTTCAGAATTGACTACTAGAAATCTATAAGTATTGCTATCAAGGAATATTTTACAAAGATGGTATCTATAGTTTTAGATCCATTTTTTTTCTTTGGATTTAGGGATTTTGATTTTTGCTAGACACCCCCACACTCGAAAGTAACTTAGCTTAGGTACGTGTCCCTTCTAAAGTTCATATGAAGTTTTCTCATTATCGATCCTTAGGTAGAATTCTATTTAAGATATAATAAGCTGATAAAAGAGACTCCCCCTATAAGTTCTAAGATATATTAGAATTTATAATCATGACATTGATCATATCCAATAGGGTTCAGTTCTTTCACTCAGCCACACCATTAGATTGAGGTGAGCATGGGACTGTGACTTCATAAATTATTCCTTGCTCTTTATAGAATAAAGTAAATTCATTTGAAGTATATTTATCTCCTCTATCAGACTTTATTATCTTAATCTATTTCTCTTGTTGGATTTTAGCCTTAGCATTATAAACATTGAATTTATTAAGAACTTTATCTTTGGTCTTCAATAGATAAGTGTAACTGTATTTAGAGAAGTCATCTATAAAAGTCATAAAATATCGACTTCTTCTTTTGGTTGGTCCTTTATTTGAGTCATATATATCACTATGAATAATTTTAATTTTTAGATATTCCTAATTGAGATAAAAAAAGATTTTCTGGATTGCTTGAATTATGCACATATTTCATATTAATACTATAATCAATTTTAAATTTGGGGATTAGATTTAAATTTGATATCTTGAAGATTGACCCATGATTTATATGACCTAACCTACTATGCCACACATCATAAGATTTAGTACTCATCACATGAGATTAAGTAGAGAAAAAGAAAGATTTTCATTAATGAGATAGTATATTGATTTTAAAGAGACCTTTAGATAAGAAATCTTTTCCAATAAACATTTCTCTCTTAAAGATTACAACTTTATTTGACTCTAACATAACTTTATAACCAAATTATGCCAACAAAGATCCACTTATTAGGTTCCTATGAATATTAGAAATATGCTGGATATCGTGTAGAGTGAGCATCTTTCTAGATGTTAGCTTTAGCTTGACAGTTTCAATTCCTAACACATTCACAGACATCCCATCTCCTACAGTTACACTTCCTCCATTTGAATCATGATAGGAACAAAATCAAGCCCTTTCAGTATAAATATGAATATTGGTACCATAATCTAACCACCAATCTAAGTTTGAGAAGGTAAGATTAATAGTAGGTACAAAAATTACTGACCTAAAGGTTGTGTTTGAAGATCTAGCCTCTATCATGTTCATTTAATACTGGGACTAGTACAGTTGATCATTTTTGTAAGTGGTAATCTTTTTTTATTCCTATAATAGCAATCAATAGTCAGATATAGTTATCCCAACCACAGACATAGCAGAATCTTCCACCATTATTCTTCTTATTTTTTTTGGCTGATTGGGTTTAGATTTGCCTTTAGGACCTTTATCCTTGAGCTTAAAATTTCTTTCCTTAGATTTAAAGTTTGGTTTTGAAATTGTCTAGATTGATGGCCCTTAAAGTTATGATTCTTATCTTGAAAATCTACCTCAATTAAATTAACCTTGGTTTACAGTTGATTCTTTTTAGTCTCCTTAAGTTAGTGTTGGTCTTCTATTCTAATGGATTGGATGGCTAATCTAAGACTAAGTATTCCTTGGGTTTTCTAAGTCTTTGAGCAAACTTAGATCAAGAAGATGGTAGCTTATCTATTAGACAAATAAATTGATAATTTTCATTTAACATGAAACCGCCCTACAGATATCATAGGTATAATTTTGAAGTTGGTGGATTTGGTTATTGATAGGGATATTATCTATCATCTTATAATTATTAAAATTTGTAATAGTAAACTTTTGAGCACTTTCATTATCTCTAATATAGGCATCTTCTAAGGCACATTAAAGATTTTTAGCAATTTTATACTTTATGTAGGTTTCATACAATTCATCTGAAAGACAACTAAGAATTCTAAACTTAAAATGGAACTTGTTGCTGCAAAAATCCGCCGCCGTCGGAGATGCTGGAGTCGAGGGTGCCGCGGTCGCCGCCGGGACCTACAAAAGAAGCCTAAATCGGAGGTGGGGTTGCTCCGGCAAGACCCTCCGACGCTCAAGTCAGTTCTCTGCCTCAACAAGAATGGAGTGCTCGAACGGAGAATTTAGCAGAGTTTTTAGATGGAGACTAGAGCTTAGAGAATAACGTATCTGGGAGCTTATTTATAGGCAGAAGGCGTAACAAACTTGATGGTGACGCCTGTAACCGCCTGGTAGCGGGCCGCTCAGGAGTTTGTTAC
>KE504727.1:596749-621928 GCA_000441515.1 Elaeis oleifera
TCAGAGCTCCGGGGGCATTTGGAGCAATCTGACAGGCGCCCGCAAGATTCACCTTCGGGAAGCCTGGATGGGTGCCACCTGTCGGAAATTTCGGCCGAGGGTATTTTATACCCAACAGAACTCAATTTTCTTTGAAGATTTGTCTAATACAGATTGAGTATCTGAGGATTCAAAAGATGATCTTTTTGAACGAGAAAGAAGATTTTTCTCTATAGCAAATATAAGAACTAGAATTGTGAGCCAAGCTTCTAGATGTTCTTCTAGCAAATCTCAAGTTATAGAATTTTTTAGGCTTGAGACTAAGGCATCATCACTATCTACTCTAAGAAATTTTGGAGAGGGTACTAGAGAAGAAAAGATGAAATAATGAGCTGCAAAAGAAATCCGAAAATTCTACTCAGTATTTTCATGATTCTAATTATTATTTTTTGATTTTGAATAACCTTTAGAATTGTTTTAACCTTTAAAATTATTGGATTTAATTAGATCCAACAAAATGAACTATTGATAGAAATGATAATTATTATATCTAAAATTTAGTAAATAAATTTGAGGAAAAGAATAAGATTGTTCTAACAATAAATTAAGCTTTGACTCGTATAATGCCATCCTAGTTTTAATTCAAATAGATTCATAAAATAAATTATATACTACTCAAATTTAATATTAGATTAGCACTCTGTTAGCTTCATCTGGAGAAATACGCCTTCGAATGTTAGAACATAGTTTATAAATATTCAAAACGTAGTCTAAAAAAGTTAGCAAAATTTATTATTTTTTATAGAAATTAAAAATTAACTTACAGAAGATAGCAAATTTAAAATTGAAAATCCGGAAGTGGTTTGGTTCGATTCGCATATGCATATTAAAAATTTTCTTTCAAACCCCCTTAAACATCCTTAAGGGCTTAGGCAAACTCTTTTCTCATGTAAAGAATTAAAAGATCTCAATTAAAGTGATCAAAGGAAACATCTTTGGAAGGAAACTTATTTGAGAGATTTTGAGTTTCCAAATTCAAATTTTCCTCCAACCCATGGTGTTGCGCTGTGTTTTCCATCTCCCAAAGCTCTACCTTTATCCAGGCTTGGAGGTGTCTAAAGTTGCTTCTGGTGCTTCTTAAATTTCCCTTTCTTGTTTTCCCGTTTTGCTTTAATGTGGCTTCTTTTCCCCTTCTGGTAATGGAATTCTGAATTTATGTTAAATGTGTGGATGTATGATCAATTAACATGCGAGTGAGCTTTGTTCTTGATTATTGTAATCTGCCCCCACTGTTAATCATGAAAGATGGTAGAAGGCCTCTGCACCTCGGCTACCACTTTCCTTTGGTTTGCCTGCACTAAAGAGCACCCAAAAAAAAAAAACACTTAAAATAATTTCCTTGAGTAAGCACCTCATTAGAGCTTCTTTTCTAGGTTACGAAACACAACGAGACAAGGTCGGCTTGGTCCCAAATTGCCACCTTTTCCTGATGTAAAAGAGCATCTGTCATTCTCCTGCAACCTGAGTCTTCCTTCTATACCTCACTGCTTAAGTAAGATCAGGGTTATGCTGCTGAATCTCTTTATTCTTTATTTCTTCTATTTTGTCGCCCTCCCAAACTCAGTCTTCAAAAATGCCACCATCATTGGCATCAAAACTTTATTAAATTTATTGGTATTCCTCTTCTTTACGTTCGCTGCTTCGTTCAGAAGGCTTGATGGATTTTCTTCCCGTTATAGAACTTGCATTATATGACTTAAATTATTTGGACAGCACTAAGCTCTCCCGCTTTTCTATTGCCACTGCACATCTTTTCTCATTTTTTATTCATTATTCTATGCGATGCTTGTCTTGGTCTCTTTTGGCACATGAGACCATTTTAAACCCCCTAGGTTTTTTATTATTATTTCTTTTAACGTTCAAACCGTGCATCCCCCGTAGACTCGTTAGTCTGGATTTCAGCGGGCCCTTCAAGGTCCAAAGTTTGTGACGACAAGCAAGCCAAAGGATGCGGCGGAAATGTAACAGTTGCTGTACATTGGACGTAGGAGAGTCCCATGTAACTACGCCACCTAATGCACCTCAACGGCTCCAGAGGGAATCGACACCTGGTTTACGTCAGCGCCCACGTCGTCCTAGCGCCCGAGTCGTCTAGGAAAGTCCCTCTCGCCTTTACGTTGTCCTGCACCCATCATGACCTTCCATTTCCTGATCCGTTTCTCATGATCACGCTCATCAAGTGCCGTCCCCCCCCCCCCCACCCCCCCGGGGCCCGCCCCTCTTCGACCGAAAGTGGCGGCCACGTAAGCCGGACCGTACGTTCCCCAAATCATTAATTATTAAACCCCCTCCGGAGGTAGAAATCCCACGGCACCGCCGCACCAGGCGCCGCTGTGTCCGAATGCGTTTTATCTCAAGTGGGTCCAACGCTTTATTTCCCCACGTGGCCTCCATTGGAGCCCATGACACGGATGGTTTTGTTCTGCCCCGGCGGCGAATCGGAGCGAGGGTTCCGCAACCGAAATGGCTGCTGACGTGTCTACGGGAGGCGGTGCGGGCCCACTCAATAACTATTATTTGTATTTATTTATATCCTCCCACTTCTTGTCCGGTTAGGCCTTTTGGTTCGGCTTCGGTGCGTCCCGGCAGCCGAGTGGGAGGCGAATGCGGAGCAGCGCTCGTCCATCCATCTTCCTTCCAACCTCAAAGATAGAGAGGGAGAGAAAGCCACCGACGAAGAAACCCTTCAATTCCAAAACCCTAGCGTACACAGGCAGGTAGTTCTGTTGGATCTTTTCGTCTCTCTCGCTTCAATTGCATTCTGTTTGGCAAATTGTGCGTAATGGAACGAATGGATAGAGTTCTAAGCAAGATGGACCTTTTCTATTCAATCCTTTTGCTTGATTTGGTCTCAAGCTTCTATTTTGACAGCGGCGAGCGTTTTGTTGTTGTTGTTTGTTTGTCTTTTTTTTGCCTTTTCCCAGGGAGTTGTACGCTCGTTTGTCTGATTCTAAGTTGGGGATATTGGAGGGTGGAGAATGATGGCGATCGCTTCCCGGTTCCCTCTTAACCAGATTCATCGTTCTGAGATGTTCAATTATGCTAGTGGTGTGGAGTGTAATGCTATGTTGAAGGAGAGGCAGCTCGGAGTGAGAGGGAGTGTCGTGGGTTCTAGTAATGTGGCGAGGAATGTGGAGAGAAGGTTACAAGGGCTGCGTTTCGATGTTGTTGCGTCCAGAAGAGGGCAGCGGATGGTTGTTGCTGCGAGTCCTCCTACCGAGGATGCACTGGTTATGACGGAGCCTTTGACAAAAGAGGATCTTGTTCGGTACCTTGCTTCTGGTTGCAAGCCAAAGGAAAATGGAGGTATGCCTCTTGATGCATCCGCACCGTCTTTGGCGCTTCAGTTTGTTTATTTGATCATAACATGGTCTCATACATGCTGCTCATCTAGTTTTGCACATATCTAACTTTAGTTCTCATTATTTGGTGTCTTCTTATGTAGTTCATTTACTCGATCCTTTGATTTAGTATACCCTGCTATTCCTTCAGTTTCTGCATTTCATTGAGCGTTATGTGACCCTTATATCAAGTCTTGTCATGGGTTGGGCCACCCCTGACCCTCATCGAATCCAAGAAACCAATATGTGTGTGTGTGTGTGTGTGAGAGAGAGAGAACTATTTTTCTCCAGTCAGTGTTTTGCATTTTTTTTTTCCCATGAAACATTGATTTTGTTTATCATGCAGGTGTATTGTGTCCATATGATGATTTTCCAACATTTCTGGTACTCTCTCAAAAATGCTAGTGTTTGGTTCAATGCATTCCTTCCTCTTGATTTAGAGATGAGTAATTCTAGGGGATCCTATTTCGTGAACACCAAAAGTTCTCCTGCCATGTGGTGCAGGGGGATTGGTGTAAATTCTGGAAATTATTGCGATACAAGGGTCTTGTTGAATGTGAAGTTGCCATGCTAGCAAAAGCGGTTCTAAGAAGCTTTTGTGTGCACATGACAGACTCCACATAGCATTTTCCTTTATAGATAATCATTCTATCCGTCAAGTATAACGGTTTTGAGTGTTTCAGCTTTTCACTGCAGTTATATTATGAGTAAATGTCCACATCTTATTTGCAGTTTCTTACATAATTTTGTTTTGACAGAATTGGCACCGAACATGAAAAATTTGGTTTTGAAGTTGCAACTTTACGCCCAATGAAATATGAACAGATCGCAGATTTGCTCAATGGTGTTGCTGAGAGATTCGATTGGGATAAATAATGGAAGGGATTATGTCATTGGTCTCAAACAGGTGAACACATTGTCCTCTTTTATAGTGACACGTTTTTGGCTTTTAACAACAGAGATTTTTTGCCAATTTTATGAGACATCTTTTCGTTATCTGGAAGAAATTTTCAGCTTATGTGAATTTTGCCCTCAGTTGATTGTTTGCCAACTTCCCCCTCATTAATTGCTAGATTTCCGCCATCTCAGGCTTTATATGGTTAATCTTGTAATGATATTTAAGTCTTCTTTGCATCTATCCCTTCTGTTTTCTTACAAGTCCAAGTAGGTCAAGCCTATCTCAGTAAGGTTTTTCCAATGTTCTTAGTTATAATGATCATTATACCAATCAGCTTGTCTTTGATTCTCTAGCACTATTTTGGTTCAAGGAGTGATGGCTGGCATGTAGTCGAAAGTCTAGTTTCGATCCCATTCCAGTATTTGGTTAACCAACCACATAATTGAATCATCTTTCCTGTGGAATCATCATTTTCTTAAACAAGGTAATTATCAATTGTGGTTCCACTTAAGATGGAAGGAATGGTCATTCCCATTCCAATGGGAATATATGATATTTTGATAAGCAGAATTCACAGTATAACAGTCAATAAGATCTGTAGTATGAATTCATTAACTCCAATTGTTGTATAAATTGGAAATGGATGATTTGATTAAGACACATTAATTATTTAACTTCGGCTGTATTTCTTAGTCACAGATTTATTCTAAAAATTAATATGAATTAAGGAGCTGGGAATTTTATACCACCTTTTTAGAGAGCTATGCCTCTCATAAGTAATGGATTTGCTTGGTTGATTGAGATCTCCAAGCTTATCCAGTCAACCGATTACTCCTGAGATCTTCATAGGCAAAGGTGGAGCTAGAAAACTTCCCTTCGGGAGCCAAGATAATGTTAATAAATCATTATAGATTTGATGTGTGTGCCACATTGATCTGTTCCAAACATCAGCAAATAGAATAGCTATACAGACGTGTATAGGATATATGTTCCATATTTCAAAATTAGAAAATAGAAAACCATGTTATTTAACTTTGTTTGTCCTACAACATGTATCACTAGATTACTTTGTAATTAAAAGTATACAGAAAAGGACAAAAAGAATCACATATAAGAATTCTAAACATGATTTCTTCCAACATTATACCCAAAAAGGATTCACCTATTATTTTTTATCTATAAAAAAATATGGTATGGGCATTAAAAGGATGCAATTCTCCAGAGAAGAAAGAGAATTGGATCTGGGAAAGAGAATTGGGTCTAGGGAAAAAGATGGTGCATAACTCATAGGCATTACTTGCACATTCTTTGCATGCTCAAGCAATAACCATTCTTCCTAGTTAACCTCCTTCAGTAACTAGAATACAAAATCTTTTTTTTGATGGAGGGTTAGCCCCACTTGCCCACTGGGTGTCGATGGGATTTGAACCCAAGTCATTGGATACTATAGCATAGTGACTTTACCAAGTACACTAGCTAGTACCCACAAGACAGAGAATCTTATTCCCCTAAATTAGAAAAAAAAATGATCTGCTGAGGGTGAGCCTTGGTCAATGGTAAGGTTGCTCCATTGTGATCTGGGTGTTAGGGGTTTGAAACACGAAACAACCTCTACACACATGAGGGTTAGGTTGTGACATTTGACTCTCCCAAAACCCCACAGTGGCAAGAGCCTCATGCGCGAGGATGCCATTTTTAATATGCTTTTTCTCAAACATAAGATAGAAGAAGATAATAGACATAAAGAGGGGCTATTTCTTTGTATGTTCCTATAGTTGTGAAGGAATCCTACGCCCATGCCTAGTTGTTATAAAAGCAATAGTTGTGGAAATCATCAATTGTTTCTTGTTGTTTATGGGATATAATTTAGAATCATCAATATGATCACCTATTTGGGAGAATCAAGCTTCACCCAGAAAAGCTTATGAGAAGTTATTATTTTGGCTCGTTACTTCCTTGGCTGTGTATAAGTACCTAAGAGATCTTAACTGCATAACCAATGCGAGACTAAACACATGTCTGCATGGGTCCTCACAATATCCTCTTTTCCAATTTGCATTCTTGGAACACCCAATTACAAATCCCAAAAAGTTCTTCTCTTTGAGCCAAGCATTCTTTCCAATATTTGGAAACTGCCAACCATGCCTTCATGTCTGGGAACACTATTCTGTCCCTCGTCGCACAGACCTTACCAAAGTTGCCTAACAGTAACAGTCAAGGAGAAGGATGCACTTGGAACTTTAAAATGGATTAGTGAATGAATATGTACTAGCTGGAGTTGACATCTTTGGTCAAAATAAGAATCAATCTAATTACAAATATTAGTTTATGGGTGGAAGAATAGTGGATTGCCTCCTAGAGGTTTTGGATTGGGTGGTTGGAAGCCATTAGAAGGTGAATCAGATGTGGCTGCAGTGTGGAATGAGAGGCAAGGAAAACTCTATGTTGGAGGAGTTCTCATATGCTGGAAGAAAGGGCACAACCTATTTGGGAAGGGGGGACTCTTAAGCAAGAGATTGGAGCCATAAGGACATGTAAAGATCCTCTAAGATTTTTCAGGTAACCAGCTGATTGGATGGGTTTGAGACCTTGATCAACCTAGTGAATCCAGTCATGGTAAGAGGGGTAGTGCAGATTAGCTAGCTATGGTTGTGGTATAAAATCCATGACTTCTAAAAGTAATTCCATTCCATAAAATAACTAGCTAAATTTAGCAATTCCTCAAAAAAAAGAAGCTAAATTAAATGTAGAATGAAATAATATCTTCCATGTCACTACATTTCTGAATCCTTATCTTCCATTCCTATTTCATTCCGATGCTATTCTGATTCCATTTTATTCCTGTGAAACAATCGTAGTGTAAGTTTCCTCTGAGTGTGTTTGTTCATAACTCTATTGTTCACCAGATTCTCAGTTTAGTGATGCTCATCTGGCATGTCTTATCCTTTTTTCTTGGGGTGCAGGTGGAGACATTGATGCCTTATCTTTGTATCGTAACATTTGTTCTATTACAACTGCCACTTATCTTTAAGATTTTCCTCAAGAGTAACGTGCCATGACTAAGCTTTCCTCTGTTGCACATCTCTCCATTAAGGTGCGTGGTGTTCCATTGTTTTTCAAATTTCTGAGAGGAAAAGTTGGTTCTGACTGAACAGGGGAAGCAAAGCATTTCATTGGAACCTGGTGGCCAATTTGAGCTCAGTGGTGCACCTCTTGAGACATTGCATCAAACTTGTGCTGAGGTTAATTCTCATCTTTATCAGGTCAGTTTTAATTAGATTAGCTTCTTCATGTAGGTGTTTTTAGTTTTTAGTTTGTCTGTTTGTATCTTTTAAAGAGTGAAGCTTTTAAAGAAAACTATAAGATACCTCACATCCTATATGACATCTTCATAGCTTAGGTGTCCAATCTATCTTAGTGGTTCATGATGGACTTAGAAAATTTGTTCTGATATTCATTCTAGCTTGATGATTTTGCCAACTTTAATTCTTTATATTTTTGTGTCTCATTAATTTATGACATTCCTTTTGGCAACGAAGCATGAATGCATAATTTTGGAATGAAGGTCTTATTCTTAAAATTAAGTTCCTGAGAATTTTATGTAGTTTCCACTTTCATTATACTTCTGCACTACTATTTGGTAGGTGAAAGCTGTGGCAGAAGAATTGGGGATTGGCTTTTTAGGAATTGGTTTTCAGCCAAAGTGGGGGCTAAAGGACATTCCTATAATGCCGAAGGTATGGATTTCTCTTTTCAAGTTTACATATGCTATTTGGTTTATTTCTAATTGCTTCAGGTGCTATGGCAAGCAGTCTATATGCCCTATCAAGTAATAATTTATAAACCAGTCAACCTTACAAACAAGTTGGATCTATCAATAATACTTGTTCTTATTACTATTATATTTTATGTTTCTGAGTGATATTTATAATGAAAGTCTAACATTTGGCACTGCACCTTAAGATTATAAATTTTATTGGAGAAAGCCTTGTATAAGTGCGCACCCATGTTGCATATTATTTTTCTTACTATTAAAGAGCTTTCTTGATTTCATGGCAATTCCTCTTACTGATTGCCTGGAGCAGTAATTTGTCCCTGATATAGAGTTTTAGGATGTCCCCCCATCCTCCTTCCCCTGAAAAAAAAATAGGAAAAAGAAACAAACACACACCACCAAACCAAAGGAAAAAGGCATTTATTGAATCTTTCTCTTGCTTTCTTACTTTTGAATAAAACTTTGACTCTAAAGAAGTTTTAAAGCATGAAAACAATGTAATCGAGGTATAAATTAAATTCTGTAACATCAAATAATCTTCAGTGGGTAGTTATTTTCTTTCCCCTATATTTGTCTGTGTATTCATAACTTTGGGAACTATTATTTCTCCTTGGTTTTTTATACACAATTTCTAGATCTGAAATTTTCTGACTAATTTAAATTAACCAGTCTCTGTTCATCTGTCCCTAAGGTATCACATGGAACACTATGTCTCTGTGGACATGAACTATTTAAATTTTTATCTGGAACTACTTAATTATTTTTATTAAGAGACTGTTTGCAGGGAAGGTATGAGATTATGAGGAACTACATGCCAAAAGTAGGGTCTCTTGGGCACAATATGATGTTCCGGACTTGTACAGTCCAGGTGAAACCTTATCTCTAGCTTATAAACACACATCACATGTTCGTCCATGGCAAAATTGTATCTTTTTCATAATTATGCTTCACATCAAAAAATTATTACAATTGTAGAGGTAGAATATTGGTTGTGCCAGATCATTTATTGAGAAAGTAATGCATAAAATGTTTCTTTTTTGTAGGTAAATCTTGACTTCAGTTCTGAGTTAGATATGATCAGGAAATTTCGTGCTTCTCTTGCATTGCAGCCTGTGAGTATTCATGGTGTATCTTTTGCCATTTAAAACTTTGTTTCTTTGATGTTTAGTTTCTCACTAGTTCTTGAAACAGATTGCAACAGCAGTGTTTGCGAATTCACCTTTCACTGAAGGAAAGCCAAATGGTTATCTTAGCATGAGAAGGTCTTTGACAATTTTTTATGAATGTTCTACTTGATATACATTAATAGTTGGCTCTGCAGATCTTCTAAAATTCTCACCAATTGTTGCAGCCATGTTTGGACTGACACGGATAACAATCGTGCTGGAATGCTTCCTTTGTTTTTGATGACTCTTTTGGGCAAGAATCCAACCCCTCCCTTCTCCCTCTCCCTGCATTTTTTCTCTTGATTTGGGTTTTTGCAAACTCTGGGACATTTTCCATTTTCCAACATTTTTAATTAATGTTTATAGTTTTACTTGATATGTCTTGTAAGAAAGTATTCTTTATGCTTAATGAGTAAATAGAATATATAGAGAAAACGCTCCGATGTTTATTTAACTTCCCTTCAAAACTTGCAAATAAACATAGAAAATTGTATTTACTTGCCAAATCTGTTCCGTATGGTATTTATCATGCCAATCTTGTTCACAAGAGGAATGATGAAACACCTATTAGTAAAGCTGAGCTAGTCTTATGTTTAATTTGTTAACTCTATTACTTTGAATGTAGTTCATGGCTGCAGTCAAGGATCTGGGTCAAATATTTAAAATGGTTAGAAGATCTTTTATCCTATAAACTGAAATTTGTAGCCATCAAATATTTGACACCAATCTCTTTCATTGCTTTGTTTTCCATATGATTCAATGCTTATTGTGATTGCCATCTTCTTGGTGAAGCCTTATTTTTTGATCTTGCTCAAGAGAATATATTACCAGAGAGATGAAGATGCCTCTCAGCTTCTCATATTGAAGTATCGACAAAGTCTGCCCTATGGAAAATTGGTTTTAGTTAATAGACAAAATTTGTAGATACTTCTTCCTATTGCACTAGGTTGTTCATGCTTTATCATAATATCTTAAAGTAGTCAAACCATTATTATATGATAGTAATCAACGAGCCTTACCCCTTAAGTTTGGTGCCTGATGTATTCTTTTGTTATGCGTACCTTTCGAGGTTTCAGCCTTTTTAACAGCTAGTCTTTCAATATCTAACCTTATTACATCCATTCAATTACATAAATACTTAGAACATTGGCCTAAATTTTTTACCCCATCGACAACTTTTTTTCCCACTTTCTTTCCAATGTTATATGCTGGTCTTTTATGTAATTTAGCACCCTCTAATATAAAGGGGAACAGGAACTGCTCCTCTGTTTTCCATTTCTTGGCCATTGATTGCCCAGCCCATATTAAAGACTGGCTGCTGCTGCTGATTAGAAAACTGGGTTGCTCATCCCACAACCTACAAACTCAGTTCCATATATACTTAGTTTCATATATCACTAGTAACTGCTGTGCTATGCACCTTATTGCAACTATGATCATGTAGGTTTTGTGGCTTCGGAGCTGATCTTGTTATTCCTACATTATAAGGTTTTCTTCCCCTTGGTCCACCAGCTTGAGTTCATTCTTAGCTAGTTCTTGGTTGTTTAGATGCTATGCTGTCCTGTATTTCCCTTCAACTACGAAGTAAAGTGGCTAATATAGCACATGTAATAAGGAGCTAAATTTTATTGTTTCTCCATTACGTTGTCTTTTTATTAGTAAGAAACTTACTATTAACCAGCTTGGTATAATTTTGATTTTTTCTTACAGATTTGAACAGTATGTGGAATATGCTCTGGATGTTCCAATGTATTTTGTCTATCGAAATAAGAAGTATATTGATTGTACTGGAATGTCCTTCCGGGTATTTTTTTTTTTAGTCCTCTTGTATCATTTTTTTTTGTGTTTTTTTTTTTTAAATTCACATTTTGAGTTTCAGAATAAAATCTTTGTGAGATCATTTCTTGATCTATTTATTTGAAATGCAATGCTTAACATTGCTCATCTGCAGGATTTTATGGTCGGAAAACTTCCTTCCATTCCTGGGGAGCTACCAACACTGAATGACTGGGAGAATCATCTAACAACAATTTTCCCTGAGGTTTCCTTCATTACACAATCTCTCTGAGAGTAATGGAACTTGTTATTGCAATATTTAACGATCAAGAACATACTTATTTTGCATCTTGTTTGCAGGTTAGGTTGAAAAGGTACCTGGAAATGAGGGGTGCAGATGGTGGTCCATGGAGGAGATTATGTGCTTTGCCAGCATTTTGGGTATCTTGGCTTTTTACAGTGATTTTAAGATTGGATTCAAAATATATAGTGATGTAGTTGGCCACTTGGCTGTTAGAGACAGTGATGCCGGAAGCATGCTTGATCATAAATGTTTCACTTGGGACCTGTTTGGACTTATAACTGTTGATGATGTCGATTGTTTCTTTGTAATATCTAATTACAGCAATCTGTTCCTTGTGCAGGTAGGATTATTGTATGATGAGGTTTCACTACAAAATGTTTTAGACATGACTGCTGATTGGACAGAAGAAGAAAGACAGATGTTAAGGGAAAGGTATTAAAGAGATTCAAACTCCTTTGGCATCATAATTATTCAGGGCATGTGTCTGACAGCTTATTTATGTTGTGTTATACTTCAACCAGACTCTTAATTTATAAATTTTGTTTCCAAAAAATCCAAGGATAAGGATTCTCAATTTTTATTTGACATGACACCATCAAGTTGATGAGTTTTTTAATGTAATTATGTTATTCACTTATTCTAGAGTAGATAATTATCCTATATATTTGAAAGCTTACTATTTTTGACTGTCGATCATAATTATGACTTTTAATAGGTACCAGTGACTGGTTTAAAGACACCATTCCGAGATGGACTGTTAAAACATGTTGCTGAAGATGTTTTAAAGCTGGCGAAGGTTATTTAACCAGACAAGCAATGGCTCTAAATTTGTGGATGGATTGCATATTATGAGATTTGTCCTCAAACATTCTTTTAATGATGTTGCAGGATGGATTGGAAAGAAGATGTTATAAAGAAGCTGGGTTTTTGAATGAGGTGACTGAGGTGGTTAGAACAGGTAATCCCTTTCACCAGTTAATATATTGTTATAATTTGTAAATTACCTGTTTAATCCAAATTACCTGTGATCAAGGGGATTAATAAGTTAATTTATTTAATTTGAAATTTAAATAAGTGAATAATCTTTATGCCCAGTACCTTCTGTGCTTGAGACCTGTTTAACTGCTTGCCTTAAATTGGGAACGATATGCAATGATAACCCATGAAGAAATTGGTTTCCTGGTCAACTCAAAAGCAATGAGTACAGAAATAAAGCTGGGAGAATTATAAATGCTTCGTCTCCTTAGGGACTTGGATAGTTTATTTCTGATTTGTCATGAAGGGTTAGGTGCAGGTTTTTACGTCACCGTGTGGAATTAAGGAAATGTTGAATGTATTGGTTCTGCTAATAGATTTCGTGAAAGCATGTTTATCATTTTGTATACTTTACACTCTTCCTATGAAGCACTGCTGATCCAGTTAGTCATGTGATAGGAGTTACACCAGCCGAGAAGCTTTTGGAGTTGTACCACGGAAAGTGGGGATGCAGCGTTGATCCTGTTTCAAAGAGTTGTTGTATTGAGGTGTAAAAGGTGTCCTCTTTCAGGTGCTTCCTATGGCAAGTAACAACCATTCCCAATTATATGAAACCCATGAAGGAACCAGACTTAGTGCCTAATAATCCTCATCTGGGAGAGCAGACCTTGTGCCTGGGTGGGGCTGGCTCCTCTATGGGCAGAAATTTCATTATGTGGGAGGATATTTACCAAGAGCAACTGGAAGCTTTGCTTGCAGAGAAATCCTCTTCTATGGCAGTGGTCCCCGCTTTCTGTTGGCAGTAGTGTAACCGGTGTGCTTATCCAATAAGTGTAATCCGTCTCACAGGAACTTGGTTATATGTGCTTCTCATGGCAGAACTGTTATTTCATATGTTGTTCCAGATCAGCCATCATTCATGGAATTCATGCTGAAATTTGTTCTGATGAGCAAGCAACACAGGTTTTTGTGGCTAGGTTCATTTTCATAGAATAACAAAGAATAATGCAGATACATTTTTTATGATTGAAACAACTGAGCTCTGAGATATTGCATAAAATGCCACAGTAGAATTCATTATTCTTTGTTTTTACATAATTTGTAACACACCCACAGATTGATGGGATATATGAATTATTCTGTCCAGGTAAATACCTTAAATTTTATTTGACCATGGTGAAATTGCAGGTGAAATTTACCTGAGCCATCAGGTGAGCCGGTCTTGACAAGCAAGGCCTACTCCTGAAAAAAGGAGTGGAAGTATTATGTTACACCAAAGTTCATCAAGTGGATGGGCAGATTTTCGTGATGATATTTGTTGGATGAGCAGATTTTCCCGCGTGGATGGTACTACAGAACAATGGAACTTGACATGGTAAACTGACATGGTTTATGTTATGGATAGGAATTTTTTTTCTTAGATAAACTCGGTGCACAGGAGAGCTGGGCCTTAGAGCTGTAGAAGTAGTCGGCCTAAGGGTCGGCCACCGATCTATATACCAGCCGTCGACTAGCATATCGGCTGTAGATCTCTATCCTCAACCCATGGTTGCCATCGACTTACGCATTAGCCGTCGATCCATACATCAGTCGTCGATCTGTACCCTCAGTGACTATCATGCTTCAGTCATCATCCTTCGTTTTGGCAGATTTTGTTTCAGCTACTGCATTAGGAAAGGTTGATTGGAGGTGTCTGCACATCTGCTGTTAAGTTAGGCCCAAAAAGGAAAGTGGCTAATCACGCATGGGGTAACCTAAGTTATTAATAAAGGTCGTTGGCCACGTGCTAGGTGAGGTAACGCCACCACCAAGTTCAGAAAAATCAAGTGAGTCTTGGGGATATCATAGATGGAGAGAGACGTCCCATCATTTTTTCTGTATGGTGCCAACTTTGACCTACAAATAAAATAATTAGGAGACCCCAAGAGGGATGCAATTATTCTTTTCAAGTGCCCATTTTTTTTATTTATTTCGAAAATCTGATTTGAGCGTCGAAGAATTTTGTTGGAGCCAACTTCGATCTGAAATTTATTTTGAAAATCCTATGGTGGTCAACCCGTGGTTGCTGTCCAACTCCAGCTACATTGATCCAGATGGATTTCTACAGTAACAAATTGGTGCTAGAAGGGCTCAGGCCCATTTATGGAAAAGAGTGAGCATCCTATCAAAAGAACTCCATTGTACCGTCCCAATGTTGTCGAGTGCCTAAATACCAAACTAGCCGGACGTCGCTTGGATCGACAAACTAGCCGGACGCCGATTGGATCGAACCATCTCCCGATGGAGCCTCCTCCCACCTCCAAGGCCTTTTCTCTTTCCATTGCTTCTCTCTCCCTTTCAAAACAAAAAAAAAAAAAAAAGAGAGAAGGAAAAAGGTATGCCAGAGATCAATGGGGAGCATACGATCCAAATGGGAAGGAGATCGCGATGTTCAGATAAAGGAGGCTGCGAGAATTTCTTTGATTTTCAAATCATGATGGATCTATGCTTTCTCATGAAATTAAGGACATTCCAAAAAAACAGACTCTATAAGAAGAGACTCCTGTGGCTCAAAAATTCTCATGGTAAGAAGCTCTTAAAGCCCACATCCATTCCATTTCTTTCCTTCTTGTAGGACCATAGGTCTTTGAGCACCAGAGTTGAGGTGAAACTCAAGGCCATGTCAAGATAAAAACTCAAGGCCGAGCCGAGTTGAAACTCAAGGCCATGGTAAGATAAAGGGTACACTAAGCCAAGGCAAATAACAATATAAAGCTAAACAAAATCTAAGGATTCTTAAACAAAGCTCAAAACTCTCATGATAAGAGGCTCTCAAACCTCCATCCACTATTTCTTTCTTTCTTCTCACAGGATCATAGGTCCTTGAGCATCTGAGTTAAGGCAAAGATCAAGGCCGAGTCGAAGTGAAGCTCAAAGCCGAGTCGAGATAGAAAACAAAGCTGTGTCGAGCTAAAAATCAAGGTCGAGCCGAGATGAAACTCAAGATCAAGCTGAGGTAAAGATCATATAGAGCCAAGGTAAAGCTCAAGACTGAACCAAAATAAAGCTCAAGATTAGTCGAGGTAAAGATCATATCAAGCCGACCTCCTAAAGGCTGAGCTCCTGAAAGTTGACCTCCTGAGGGTCGAGCTCCTGAAAGCCGACTTTCTGAAGATCGAGTTCTTAAAGCCGACCTCATGAAGGCTGACCTTTCGAAATCGATCTCTTAAGACTGACCTCCTCAAGCTGACCTCCATAAACCGACCTTTCGAAACTAACCTCCTGAAAGCCGATCTCCTGAAGGCCGACCACCTAAAAGCCGAGCTCCAAACACTAGCTTCCTTAAATCCGACCTTTTGAAGGCCGACCTCACAAAACTGACATCTTAAAGCTGAGCTCCTAAAGCTGACTTCCTAAAAGCCGATCTCTTGAAGGCCGACCTCCTGAAACCAATCTCTTAAGGCGGACCACTTGAAGCTGACCTCTATAAGCCGGCCTTCTGAAGGCCAACCTCCCGAAACTGACCTTCTAAAGCCGACCTCCTGAAGGCTGATCTTTCAAATCAATCTTTTAAGGCCAATCTCCTAAAACTGACCTCCATAAGTCGACCTCTTGAAGGCTGACCTCCCAAAATTGACCTCTTAAGGATGACCTCTTGAACTAATCTTCATAAGCCTAAGGCCAATCTCCTGAAGCTGACCTCCATAAGTTGACCTTTCAAAGTCAAGCTCTCAGAAGTCGAAATGAAAGATTGACTTAAGAACACCAACCAATGAAGGCCAACTAGAGGCAAAGTGACTAAAATAGGGTCCTTATCAAATAGACGAGATCATCAGATCTAAAACCCAACATTTGAGGTAGTTGGACAATAACCTTAGAATTTGAGCAACCTACAGATGTATTATCAATAAGTATAAGAAAACTCTCCTAATAAAGTATTCTTTTTTCTCACCTACGAGTTTTGCAGATATATCAGACCCCCTATCAAGTCATCCAAAGAACAACGTTGCCAAGCACTTCCCTCTGTAGGGTACACCAGATGGACAAAATCGTGAGGCCTGGCTATTGCAAGTATAAGCTATAGTCGCTGCAAACATAAGCTACAGTATGCGTGAAGATCGGCTACCGCAAGCATAAGCTATGGCCCTGCTGCAAGCGTATGCGCGAAGGTCGGCTACCGCAAGCATAAGCCATGGCCCTGCTATAAGCATAAGCTACGATATGCGTGAAGATTGGCTGCTGCAGGCATAAGCTACGATATACGTACGGGCTGAAGCAGATAGCTCTATGATGATTTTGGACGCACAGCCATGATATCGGGCGACTTGACGAATGTAGCCACAATGTTGGGCACTTCATCATCTTGACGAACGTAGCCATAATGTTGGGCACTTCATCGTCTTGATGAATTAGCCACGATGCCGGACACTTCGTCTCCTTGATGAAATTAGGAACGATGTTGGACACTTCATCATCTTGACGTCTTGATGAATGTAGCCACACAATGCCGGACACTTTGTTGCCTTAACAAACATAGCCATGATGCGGAGCACTTCATCATCTTAACGAATATAACCATAATATCGGACACTTTATCACCTTGATGAATATAGCCATGATGCTGGGTAATTCGTCATCTTAACAAATTAGCCATAATGTCAGGCACTTCATCCTCTTGACAAACATAGCCACGATGATGGATATTTCATCGCCTTAATGAAATTAGTCATGACACTGGGCACTTCATCGCGTTGATGAATTAGCCATGATGTCGAGCACTTCATCCCCTTGATGAATGTAGCCATGATCCTGAGCATTTCATCATCTCGATGAATATAGCCACAGCAGCCAAGCTATGAGCAATAATGATGAAAAAACCCTTGGAGACTCAAAGCATCAACGCCGATCTGAGCCAAGATCACCAAAGGACTTATCATACATACTTAGAACCACCCCGAGGATAAGCTGAAGGATATGCTATCTTCAAGAAACCGCCTAAAGGATTGGCATCGGCAACTAAAGCTAATAAACTTCCTTTATCTGACCTAATTCTAGTTCGGACTCGAGAGTAGAGGATATATATTATAGGCAGAAAATTTTTTCCTCGGATAAAGCTGATGCACAGGGGAGCTAAACCCTCAAACCATGGAAGCAACTGACCTAAGGGTCAGCCATCTATTTGTATATTGGCCACCGACTGGCTTATCGGCTACAAACCTCTATCCTCCTCGACCTGCGATCGCCATCGACTTAGGCATCGACCGCCGACCTGAACCCCCAATGATGACCATGCTTCAACCGCCAACCTTCATCTCGACCGATCTTTGTTTCGACTATCACATTGGCAAAGGTTGATTGGAGGTGCCAGCACACCTGTCCAGTTAGGCCACTAAGAAAAGCGGCTGGCCACGTGGGGGTAAGGTCATGTCAATCTCCAGATCCCTGATAATCAACCCAAGCCATTAATGAAGGTGGCTGGCCACATGCCAAGTGAGGTGATACCACCCATCAAATCCAGAGAAATCAAGTAAGAGTCTTGAGGACATGCTTAATGGAGGGAGAGAGAGACCTCCCACTACTTTTCCTTGTATGGCTCCAACCTTGATCTGCAAATAAAGACAATCAGAGGATCCCCAGAGGGATGCAATCACTTTTCCAATGGCTCACTTTTTTTTTATCTGTTCTGAAAATCTGATTTGAGCATTGAAAGGTTCCCACCGAAGCCAACTCCGGCCAGTGACTTATCTTCTAGGTTCTACCATCATCGATCTGCGGTCGCCGTCCAACTTCAGCAATCCTGGCTAGATGGATTTTCGCCACAATAGTCTATATTTTGCCTAATAGAAGCTCACAGCTAAATGAAGCCATCAGCCATCCGACCATGGCTAAATAGAACCATCACACACTAGGTGTTTGTTATTTTGAAAAAGCGAGAGCTCAGTTAATGTCAAACACTTGAAATGAGAAATGGTGAGGGATACGATAAAGAACTAAGGGTGCGTTTAAAGGTCATTTTGTTTAGGTATCCAGAAATTATGCTGCTATTGTAGTTGCACCCGACCTAGTCTCTGAAATGAGTAAATGCTACAGGGCTCCTGTTATGTGCATCCTAACAGTTCTCTTGCCATGTTGTCACGGGCTTATCCGCAGGCATGTCACAGGGGGTGCCAGCATGGACGTGGCACAGTGCTGCGAAGGATTTGGCTTGACCAAAATTTGCAATGCTACTCGATCATTTGGAACCCCCAGGGTGAGATTTGGGGGATGCCTTGCTGGGGTAGTTAGGGAGCAATGGTTCGCTAAGGAGCGGCATGGCCGTGGCATGATAGTCGGGGGGGGGGGGGGCTCGGGACGCATGATATTTGGAATGGTGGTGGTCCGCCATGATATATGTGGATACTCAAGGATTCCTCTTAGTTTGAAGAGGGACGCAGAGCTTTGGCCATGTACCCGACTCCCCCAGACTCGTAGGAGACAGATCCGTCGTGGCACAGTTGTGTGGGCAATGGTGGTGCCACGCCCGAATGATCTTATGTGGAGGTATTCAGGGTAATGTTGGTTGGACGAGCTGGCTACATTGTGCAGGAAAGGGATATCTCGAGGTTTTATCCTTGAGAGGTTTGTCTAGACTACTCTATGTGTTCTTGATCTCTGTAGTGGAGCGAAGAGGCGATAGAGGGCTAGTCAGGCAAGCGTGTGGCCTACCCAAACAGGCAAGTCTCGTGAGCATCGCAAGGGGATGTCTCGTGGGGATCCACGGGAACCGATCGGTCATGGAGAACAAGGAAGGCTTATGATATATCGGTCGGAATATGTGCCTTAGAGTTGGGCCAAGGATCATAGATGGCCAAGAGGGTCATGCCGAGGAGAGGATGGCTTGATGCATTTATCATCTGGTCAAAGATATTTACTTGATGGGACAGACTTGGATGCCGATATCGTGGGAGTGCTCAATGTGTAAGTAGGCTGTGGACCTAAGATATTAGGTGGTGCGGTCATGTATCCCCAGGATCGTGGTAATGCATAGTGATGAGCGAGCAGGCCATGAATATTGTCAAGCGATATGACCAGGGATGGAAAGACATATCAAGGATGCAAGATCGGGATCGTGACATAAGAGCTTATGAGGAAAGCTTGGATAGCAGAACTCCAGAGGACTAGGATGTGTACGATCATCTGTAGCTTCGAAGAGCTGCAAGTCATGTCAGCTTGGTAGTTTAGCTGGGTTGCATTAGATATGGGTTTGCCCGAGCCTCATGATGGTGGTGGCGTTGCATGGTCATGCTATGTGGATTTGGTATGTGTAGTACTGAAGGACAACTTGGTGGGTTGCGGATCAGTGACACAGTGGTTATGTTATGGCACGAGGGTATGTCGAGGATCAAGACATCTGGGATGAGCAGTGCTTGGCTTGAAGGGCAAAACCTTAGAGTTGACACAGAGATGTTGAGCTGTGGAGCACTCTTGGAAAGAGTCTAGGTTATGGCACAGAGGTGCGCATGAGCATTGCAGTTGATTCGAGGGTCGGATTGCTTATGGGCACTTGAGGGTGTCATCTGTATTCAGTACAATAGTGTTGCCAGGCAGGGGCATAGAGGTGCAATCTTGGCTATATGGCTGGACTGCTGTGTGTTTATTGGTATGTTCGAGGAAAGTACTCAAGAGGGCTGGCCTTGGTGTGTAGCATGCTGGGGCGCCGCACGGGTGTTTGGGTAAGAAAACACTCACCCCGTGATAATTGGTATCAGAGCCAGGTTGGCTAAGTCGAAGGTCGACGTTGTGCTTGGTGTTAGCTTCTGATACGTGGGTTATCAAGTTGCATGTTTGGTTGCAGATACGGGGGTATCCAAAGCAATGTGAATTTGAAGTCTAAGTTCAGAGGAACTGGATGTCTGAGTCTGTTGTGGGTGTCAACGACTTAGAGTGGAGGAGCATGTTGCAGGGCAATGTGCTCAGTGCTGAATGAAAAAGATTGCTCATCAATGGCACTAGTGGATGGAGGCCTGTGAATGTGAAAGTCTACCAGTTCGTGATTGAGGAAAGGAATTCAGGGTAAAGAGTGCTCGTGAATGCTAAAGCACTTGGGCTGAATGCAAAGTTGCAAGACAGAGCATCTCGAGGGACTAGAATCTCCAAAGAAGTAGAGCTGGGCAAATAGACTGATGTACTTGGGTGTATCTATAGTGTAGGGAATGATGTAGCACTCATTTTAAAAGTGCAAGTTGAGATGAGAACTTGAAAAGTCAAGGGACTCAGTTGCACAAGGTATGAGAACATTGGAAAGAGCCATCTCTTGTGTGGATGATTGTGGAGCTGAAGCACTTGAATGGTATGAGATATCAACCAAACTTAATGGAACTGCTCTCAAGGTGAAGGCGTTGGTAAGCCGAGATACTAGAGGTAGATATTTGGCTTAATGGAACTGCTCTCTTGGTGAAGGCATTGGTAAGCCAAGGTACTAGAGATAGATATTTGGCTTAGTGGAACTACTCTCAGGGTGAAGGCATTGGTAAGCCGAGGTACTAGAGGCAGATATTTGGCTGAAAGTGTTTTCTCGCTACACAGGCATGTGATGTTAGGGTGTAGGAGATGAGGCACAAAGGTTGTTTAATGTTGGCTAGGTTGGCTATGAGGTGGTCATGCTGTGAGGCATTACAAGGCCTTGATGTCGAGGCAAGTGGGTGTCGATGCACTGGAGTCGTAAGAGTGAGGCAGGCCAGAGGGGTAGCCTTGCATTGGCATTACAGACTCGGAGTCAAGACACAGAAGTAGTCGAGTTGGGATTGCAGGAACAGCATGGACAAATGGTTCTGTAAAGACAGACAACTGGTGTTCGGAGTGAGGACTGGACTGCCTAGACACTTGAGCAAAGTGGAAAGTGGCCTTGATCGGATATCAAGGTCCCGTTTGGAAGCATCCGCGGATCTGTGTTGGTATGGGACAGCACAGAGTTATGGAGGCAACTTGTGAGTAATTGGCATCAGTGCAGTGTGGTAGGTCCGAAGTCTTGGTGTTGAGTGGAAAGGTCGGAATTACCACAAGATTGCAAGGTAGGTATGTTGCAAGACCAGGCATTTGGAGGTGAGTTGCCAAGAGGAAACTCATGTGATGGGCTGCTCCGAGACTTCGATGGGTAGGAGTTAAGCCTTGGACACAATTCGAGGAGTGCCATTTTGTGTTTCAGACAATGGATTTTGGTGGAGGTAATGGTAGCTCTTAGATTGAGGAAATCAAGAGTAAAGCCTCGGAAGAGTTCGAGGAGTGCCATAAAGTTTTCAGTTAAGCTGATGGTCAGAGGACTGCAGCCAGCTTAGAGAATACAGTGGCCGCTCTTAGATTGGGACAATCGAGAGTTAAGCCTTGGAAGAGTCTGAGGAATGCCATGTAATTGAAGGTTAGAAGACCATTGGAGGAAGACAAAAGCAGAGGTTGGTGTTGGATTGTGCAGCAGTTTGGTTCTGTGGAGGAGTCAGTGTGGTGTGGATGATGGATTCTCAGTGATAGAGAAAGGATCAAGGACATCAAGACTGTGGGTCTCTGACTTGAGGAACCATATTTATAGTGACTGCAGTGAAATTTGGTTGTGGTGACTAATGTTCAAGTAGTGGCTTGGATGTTGACAAGGACGTCGACAGCTTAAGTGGGGAGAATTGTCATGGGCTTATCCACAGGCATGTCGCAGGGGGTGCCGGCATGGGCGTGGCACGGTGCTGCGAAGGATTTGGCTTGGCCAAAATTTGTAATGCTACTCGATCATTTGGAACCCCCAGGGTGAGATTTGGGAGGATGCCTTGCTGGGGTAGTGAGGAAGCAATGGTTCGCCAAGGAGTGGCATGGCCGTGGCATGATATCGGGGGGGCTCGGGACGCATGATATTTGGAATGGTGGTGGTCCGCCATGATATATGTGGATACTCAAGGATTCCTCTTGGTTTGAGGAGGGGCGCGGAGCTTTGGCCGCGTACCCGACTCCCCAGACCTGTAGGAGACGGGTCCGCTGTGGCACAGTTATGTGGGCAATGGTGGTGCCACGCCCGAATGATCTTATGTGGAGGTATTCGGGGCAATGTTGGTTGGACGAGCTAGTCACATTTTGCGGGAAGGGGATATCTCGAGATTTTATCCTTGAGGGGTTTGTCTAGACTACTCTATGTGTTCTTGATCTCTGTAGTGGAGCGAAGAGGAGATAGAGGGCTAGTCAGACAAGGGTATGGCCTACCCAAACAGGCAAGTCTCGTGAGCATCGCAAGGGAATGTCTCGCGGGGATCCACGGGAATTGGTCGGTCGTGGAGAACAAGGAAGGCTTATGATATATCGGTCGGAATATGTGCCTTGGAGCTGGGCCAAGGATCATAGATGGCCAAGAGGGTCATGCCGAGGAGAGGACGGCTTGATGCATTTATCATCCAGTCGAAGATATTTACTTGATGGAGCAGACTTGGATGTCGATATCGTGGGAGTGCTCAATGTGTAAGCAGGCTGTGGACCTAAGATATTGGGTAGTGCGGTCATGTATCCCCAGGATCGTGGTAATGCACAGTGATGGATGAGCAGGTCATAAATATTGTCAAGCGATATGACCAGGGATGGAAAGGCATATCAAGGATGCAAAATCAGGATCGTGACATAAGAGCTTATGGGGAAGCTTGGATAGTAGAACCCCAGAGGACTCGGATGTGTACGATCATCTGTAGCTTCGAGGAGCTACAGGTCGTATCAGCTTGGTAGTTTAGCTGGACTGTATTAGAGATGGGTTTGCCTGAGCCTCATGCATAGTGGTGGCGTTGCATGGTCGTGCTATGTGGATTTGGTATGTGTAGTACTGAAAGGCAGCTTGGTGGTTACGGATCAATGACACAGTGGTTATGTCATGGCATGAGGGTATATCGAGGATCAAGACATCTGGGATGAGCAATGCTTGGCTTGAAGGTAAAGCCTTAGAGTTGACACAGAGGTGTTGAGCTGCGGAGCACTCTTGGAAAGAGTCTAGGTTATGGCACGGAGGTGCGCATGAACATTGCAGTTGATTCGAAGGTTTGGATTGTTTATGGGTACTTGAGGATGTCATCTGTATTCAGTACAACAGTGTTGCCAAGCAGGAACATAGAAGTGCAAGCTTGGCTATATGGCTGGACTGCTGCATGCTTATTGGTATGTCTGAGGAAAGTACTCAAGAGGGCTGCCTTGGTGTGTGGCATGTTGGGGCGCCGTACGGGTGTTTGGATAAGAAACACTCACCCCGTGACAATGTTATTTAAGGGGATTGGTGCAAGTTGCGGGTTTCGTTGCCAACACAGGGGGTTGGTTGATTATTATATTGCCAACTCAGCACCTGTTTCTTTGGTGAACTTTTCGTGTGTGCATGATGGGCACAAAAAAAAAGCATTTCCCTCCGAAATCTGCTTCATTGTGGAAACAGATTTTGTCTTCTCTTCTCTGTGTCTGTGCTCTTGCCAAATCTAGGCAATGCTGGGTTGTTGCTTTTCTGGTCACATGAATTTCTGAAACCCACATGGTAGGTTGCCTACTTGCTAAATGTCCATTAAGGCTTCAGGGCCATGTCCACTTCTCCCTAGCGGTAGCCGTTGCTGTCCAGTATTTGGCACCAGATTAAAGGATTAGTAGTCAAGTATTGATGGGTCTCTCTTTTGATCTATACCTGACTCTGTACAAATGGAATATGGCTTGTTAAGGGTTTCAAACTCGTTCGTCTGGGGTGGCATCATTGCTAATGCTAGATACCTGATTTTGACTGTTTAATGGTGCTTGTCAAGGAATTCCAATATGAATGAGTACCAAAACAATGTAACTAAGATCCCAAGTTGTTAGTCAGAATAATGCTCATGAGACTGATTAATTTATTTTGGTGATTTATTATGTTATTAGATCTTGGCTGGACATGTTCATGTTGATATCCTTTTCATTTTTTATTAGATTATCAAAATTACAACCGACAATTCTTAGTTGTGGTCGGTGGTACCGTCCATCGAAATTATAATGTTATACTTTCTGTGCCCAAAGAAAAGGATATCTGCAGGAAAAAGAATCATCCGTTGGCTTTTACACTTTTTATGTGTTTTTTCTTCGAGAGAACACTTTCTATATGTTCACTAACATTTTATTAGCACAGCTTGTTCGTTTATTTTTGTATGATGTCATTCCACCTTACCTGGAAAGTATGCAGGTTTTCTCAAAGCAATCAAATTGGTCGACCAATCATACCAAACTCCTCTGCGACATAAACTATGAATCTTAGCTGCTTTCTTCTCACAGGTGTGGTAGCAATAGCAAAGAATAGGGAGTATGGACGGAGAAGTACCCTATTTTGGGAGTGAATGTCTAAGAATTTGAATTGCATTGGACTTTAAAAAAGCTCTTTGTTCCGGTGGCCCTTGAATTGATCTATTGTTTATGGATCTTGTTTGTGCTCCTGTTGCGGCCAATCCCCTTGCGTCGCGCCTGGTCGCCGGGAGCGAGCACCTGCACGGGAAGTCCGCTCAGACCGGAGGGGGCCTCCGACGGGGACCCTCCGACGGTCAAGTCAGAGAGGAGACTAGGCAACAGCAAAGAGGAGAACCAAAGAGCTCAGCGATGGGGGTTCGAGAGGACTTCGGAGAGCCTAGGAAAGCTTACCATAGCTGTTGCCTTACCCCTTTTTATAGTGGGAGGCGGTATGGTTCCGCCGTCCGTGATGTTGACAACTGTAGAGCCGTCAAATCGCCCCGGGTTGTCACTTCGCCGGGATTGCCATGTTGTTGATGGATTTGACAGGTCCTAGGAATTAATTGGCGTCCTTGGTAGGACTCTTCCCCAGATCCCTGGCAGGGCAAGGCCCCTGGCGGTCGTACGGCGTGTCCTTGGTAGGACTGCAGCCCATGCCGGTCGTTCGGTAGTCTTGGAGGGCTGGCCGACTGTGTGTCGGGAGT
>KE504727.1:626278-649912 GCA_000441515.1 Elaeis oleifera
CAGCAAAGAGGAGAACCAAAGAGCTCAGCGATGGGGGGTTCGAGAGGGCTTCGGAGAGCCTAGGAAAGCTTACCAGAGCTGTTGCCTTACCCCTTTTTATAGTGGGAGGCGGTATGGTTCCGCTGTCCGTGATGTTGACAACTGTAGAGCCGTCAAATCGCCCCGGGCTGTCACTTCGCCGGGGGTTGCCATGTTGTTGATGGATTGACAGGTCCTAGGAATTAATTGGCGTCCTTGGTAGGACTCTTCCCCAGGTCTCTGGCAGGGCAAGACCCCTGGCGGTCGTACGGCGTGTCTTTGGTAGGACTGCAGCCCATGTCGGTCGTTCGGCAGTCTTGGTGGGGCTGGCCGACTGTGTGTCGGGAGTCGGCCGTCTGGTAATGAACTCCGGAGCGTGGCCGGCATCTGGAGGGTCCGTGGGAGTCGGTGTCGGCCAGTCAAGCCGACACTCCCAGGTCGGTCGTTACCGACAGTCGGTGTCGGAGTCGCCCGTTGTCGGTCGGACGGAGTCGGTCGGTCGGTCCATCTCGGGGATGGGCCTGTGTCGGGATCTGCAGAGGAGTTGCCGCTGGTCGGTGTCGGCGAACTGGCGTCGGTGAGTCGGCATTGGGACCCGTTGGAGAGTCGGCACAATGATCAGTCGACGTCAGGGTCAGTCGGTATATCCCAACAGCTCCCTATCCCTAAGAGTTTGAATAGCTGTCCTGAATTCAAATTGATTACATTTCGCATCTTTCTCAAAAAAAAAAAGATGATCAAGCAATTCCTAATCATGGTCCTTACAGATTGGATCATCTGTATAGGAAAAAAAAAAGAAACTCAAGATATTTGCTATTTTTTTTTGAATGAGATCTCAATTCTAACTACTGTTTCATCAGATATCTTACAATTAGAATTTTCTTTTTTTTGATCCGGTTCCTCCACCATCGCATACTCCGATTAGATTCAAGCATGATATAATTTTATTATTGAGAGAATTCAAGTACTCTTTTACAATTTTCAAAAAAGCCGTCGGCTCCATATTTTTTCTGAGGATTCTCCGGTTGAAGTCAAATTGAGAGAATGTTACTCAATATGAAAGGTTAGAATTGAAAGGTCTCCAAGAATGCTAATCATGGTTGTGTAAAAAATTTGTAATTTACCTTCATATGAAGCTTGAATAATGACCAAGCCCTCCCAATATGGTATCAGAGAGATATGAGTTGAGTAAAACCTCTCTACTTGAGCAATTGTGAGAAGAGGATTTATGATGGTTGAATTCTAGTAAATTAGATAAGATTTGCGAACAATTGTACCTTCTACGAACGCACAGGGATATAAATAAAAAAGCTTACGTCCATGACATTATTGAAAAGGATCTTTCATAAGTACGGAATACGGATCTTTCACTCAAGATCGCTAACTCAGATGACGATGTCGATACTGCAACAGGAAGAAAGAAGAGAAATAAAAAAAAATACAATCAAATATATAAATCAGTCCAAGACTTACCTCCACAGGATATGTAGGCTTCACTATGAAAAAAAAATAATATAAGAGGAGATCACACCCTCTCAATTCTCATACATCAATCTCTCTCTGTACAAGAAGCACCATCCTTACAAAAGCTCTCATAAAAACTCCAAGACTCTCTCTGCTACATGGGATGCTCTCAACCGCTACCTCTATCCCCCACTGCTCTCTGTGGCTTACTCTTGCCCACACGCCATCATGCCCTTTTAAAGATACAAAAACAACTCCTATTCGGACTCCAGGTCCAAACTGCATAAAATAATGAGTCCAAACCGTTTGATCTCATCCGCATCAAATTCTGACCATCTGATCGTGTACTTCTACCTCTGGACCGTGCGTGGACCACACTCACTATGGACCAGACCCTTCCTGCATGCGCCGTATGTCGTGTGCTCGTCTGTGCATGGATGAGCTGCATGAAAATGCATCTGGACTACAGCGGCCCATAGGGAGCATATGGATTGCGACTCCTGTATGGTGGACCGCATGTGCACTATGCTGGGTCGCTGGGCCATGCGTGTGGTCCACGTAGGCGTGCACCTAGACCGCACATCCGTGTGCATCCTGGGCCACACGCGCAGTTGGGCTGCGTGCACTACAGGCTCCACCTGAGCTGTGCGTGTTGCATGCCTGGGCACCCGCAGGCCAAGCTTACAAGCCTGCGAGCTTTTCTCTCGCATGCTGGGCTTCTTTGCCATGGGTTTCTCCATCTTGGACTTCAGAGGGTCGAATTTTGATGCGTGAAAAATCTAACAATCTCCACCTCGACTAGACATTCGGCCTCTACATAATTTAAGCTTTTGGATGATCTCACCCCCATGCCCTAAGGCAAATACCTAGCTGCTCATAGATGGGCAAACATGGGAGTCAAACTAGACCACTCGATCCCATCTCCATCATGTGCTGTGATCTATCTAACCTGAGATCTGCTCAGGGTAGCCTCCTACGGCAATAGAACTTTACCCGATGACGTCTCCTGTCATCCTTCTGAGTCTTCCATCTTATGTCCAATCCATCTGTACCTGGAGCTTCACCTCACTCTGAGCTCCCACTGGCTCTCGAAGCTCTACCTCATACTGAGCTTCCTGTCAAAAGGTAATATCCTCCATACCAACCCTACTGCCGTACAGAACTTTTAGAATTCCATCCTCAGTTCTCCATATGTAGCTGTTTGAATCTAGTCTGCTCAGTAAAATTAGATTTCTTCTAAAACTTGGTATATATCAAACCTCACCCAAGTTCTTCACTACTCCATCATGACTCTGTAAGTTGACAATCTCAATGCCCTTAGTCGCACAGCTTGATCCATCTGCAGACGAACAATACCCTCACTGTTCTCTAGGAAGTCAAATAGCTTCTCTCTACAACAAACATGATGCGAACATACAGAATCTAAAATTCACTGTGGAGAACAAGTATATTCCTCATCAATTACTAGAAGAATATCATCACTTTTTACTGTATCGCTATCTCGGACCGCTACCGCAATAGCCTTCGTCTGATCTCCAAGCTGTGGGCAATCTCTGACTCGATGCCCTAACTGATCACACCTATAACATCTATCTTGCTGTGGTCCCTTGATTTGGATCTAGACCGCCTATCTTGTGATCCTCTGCCCCTTCGTCCTCTGCCATCACCATCTTCAGTCACCACCATAGCCGAGTCGCCATCTGAACTCGAAACTCGGTTCTTCCGTTTGAGAACTTTATTCTGGAGAAGTATAGAAGTAACCTCGTTCATCTTGATGGTACTCTTTTTCATAAGAAGAACAGTCACCAAAGACTCAAAGAAAGGAGAGACGATGAAAGCAAGACCGACGTCCTAGTTTCTTCTCAATCTTTTCACCAACGCTGAGAAGATCAGTGAGGATCTTCTAAAAGTTGCTAAGATACTTCTGCATGCTCTGCCCCTCTCTCATCCATAGCTAGTAAAACTTCTTTCAGAGGAACAGAGTGTTAGTGAGTGACTTCGCCAAATATATCTCCTCGAGCTTCATTCACATCACCGTCAGAAAAGTCTCGCTAAGCATATAGATCACTACATCATCCGTTAAGTATAAGCGGATCATGCTCACTGCCTACATCTGGAGCTACCTTCAGTCTTTCTCCTCCATGATAATCGGCTTCTCCTCACACAAAAAGCATCAATTAATCCTTGTTGGATGAGCACATCATTCACCCTCGCTTAACATAGGAAGAATTATTCTTTCCATCATATCGATTGATCTTCACCTTGATTGAGCATGTCTTCTCCATCTTCTTCAACCTTGATCAATACTGCCACAATCGGACTACCACGTGCTCTTATACCACTTATTGAGAATGATCTCTCATGAGTGCAGAATACAGATCCTCCGCCTAAGATCACTAACTTAGATGACGATATCAATACCACAACAGAAGGAAAGAAGAGAAATAAAAAAAATATAATCAAATACGTAGATCAGTCCAAGGCTTATCTCCATGGGGCATAGAAGCTTCATTATGAAAAAAGAAAAAAATAATAAAAGGAGATCATACCCTCTCAACTCTCATACATCAATCTCTCTCTCTACAAAAAGTACTATCCTTACAAAGCTCTCATAAAACCCCAAGAGACTCTCTCTGTCGCTCTCTCTGCTACACCGATCACTCTCAACCGCTACCTCTGCCTCTCATCGCTTTTTGCAGCTTATTGTTGCCTACACACCATCAGGCTCTTTTAAAGACCCAAAAACAACTCATGTTCAGACTTCAGGTCCAAACCGCATCAAATAACGAGTCTACACCATTTGATTGCACCCACATCAAATTCTGACAGTCCGATTGCGCACTTCTGCCTATGGACTGTATGTAAACCGCGCTCACTATGGACAGGACCCTCCCTGCGTGTGTGTCGCGCACTCGTTCATGCACGCATGAGCTACGTGAAATACGTCTGGACCACGGCGGTCCATGGGGAGCGCATGGACCGCAATCCTGTGCAGTAGATTGCACGTGCACTACGCTGGGTCGCTGGGCTGCGCGTGTGGTCTGAGTGGGCATGCGCTTGGACTGCATGTCCGCACGCATCCTGGGCTGCACGCGCTGCAGGCCTGGGACTCGTAGGCCAAACCTGCAGGCTTCTCCTCTCGCATACCAGGTTTCTGTGCCGTAGGCTTCTCCATCTCGGACCTGTGAGGATCGAATTTAAGACGTCAAAACCCAACACACATTTACTCTAAAAAAATTGATTTGTGGATGGCTGTTTGTTTCTGTCAAGCACAAGTATAAATAGACATTGGCACGGCGATGTGCATGATATATGTCAGTCCACTTGCCATCATACTTAGATGAAGTTTTGCTTTACCTGGTTACTTGATCATTAAAATCTGAATATATTGTGGTTAGATAATATAAAGTTGACCTCTTCAATCTTGACAGATCTTTAGATGGATTTGTTGTCTACCCTTTCGTAGTTTTATCTTTAATACTGCTTTCATGTTAGTCTAAATCCGTGAGATCTAGAGTGCGGTCTTTGTTAATACTGCATAGGTCCAGTGCGGGTTAGGCCGAACAGGTCATCTCTGGGCCCATGACGTTTTCTTGGTGTGATACCACATATAATGACTCTTGAAATGTAGTGCTGGATAAAATCCGGGAACCCAGCTTCTTGGCCACTGTAACCAAGAAAGGCCTCTACTTGAGAGAAACTACCGAGTCAGATGCTGGAAGATAGCAGAAATGTGAACGAAGTGCGTGGGCTTGGGCTTATTGTTGGGATGGAGCTTGATGTGCAAGCTTCTTTCCTTGTCGATGCATGTAGAGATGCTGGCCTTCTGGCTCTGACAGCTGGGAAGGTAAACGTTGTAGAGCTGGGTGCCTCCAATGATCATATCTGAGGAGCTGGAGCAGGCTGCTGAAGTTTCAAGGGAATGTTTGCCTGTACTTGATGCTAATACCCGATATTAAGAAAAAATATTACACATACAATATGCATGGCCATGCTGGTGCATTGCATCAATCGCTGCAGTGTATTACAGTGGGCCATCAGTTAGATGAGTGCACAATAAAAGAAACCCACGCTTGCCCGTCTTGGTCATACAAATGCATGCAATAATTTCTCCAAATTAAAGGCCATCCAAAAGAGGCTATCATAGAAGTTTTTATTTCTATTTTGGGATTAGAGTTTGAGATGTTCCAATTTTCTCTATGTGACTCTTTCTAACTAAACAGTTGAAATGAGAATCATTCATTCCCATTTCTATTTTAGAATCCAACTACCCTCCAATCAAATATGCTCTAGATGTATTTCTATGATCCTATCATCCAATGCAAAGATATAGAGTATGATGGACTATTATGATCTCACCAACTTCTATCTTCCCCATTCAATCGTGTATGCCCCATGGATGGTTGTTCTTCCATATCGTCTAAAACATTCTTAAAATTTAAAACGACAGGCACCATTGACATATCTCAATTATTTTTGCACAACTACATAAATAAATAATGTAATATTGTTTGTCCTTTGCTTACGGCTTGTTGGTTAGGATCATAGATGACACTTTATTGTTCTCTGCAAGTGTTGTTGTTATAGAATACATGCTGGTCTTGTATTGCATTATTTGGTGATGATGATAGCTAGCCGATCCTCTAAAAGCTTGATGATGTTGGAGATGGCTATTTGGCACAAGCCATTCTTATTGTAAATGGAGCCAAGTACCCACTGAGAAATTATTACGTGGACCAAATTCAGTAGATCAGTACAAATCCGGGGACATAAACCGCATCCTAATTTGATCAAAGATGGTGTAATGTGGCCGGTGACTATTGTGGTGGTTCACTGGACTGGCCATCTAATAATTAGACCAGCTTTTTGTCAGTGGAGTCGTCAATGTCCATAAAGCTGGAATGCCTCGCCCCTTTTGTGAAAGTTCTATCTCCCACTTACAACTCGTGCGACACTTTATTCCTCCCACCATGACCAAGTATTAAAATAGAGCCGTCGGATGACTCAAAAGAAAGGTGGAAAGGAAGCGATCAAAAGAAAAGGTTCTCTTCATGCCTCTGCCGCCAAGAAAAGCATGGAACTTTTTGGCCTCGTGTTCATGTTCTTCCCGACTTGCGTAGAAAGAATGGAGTCACACTTTATCTACCAAGCATAAACTTGTCCCCTGGTTGCGGCGATACCACTGGATCGGTGGACCCACTACAGTAATCTCTGATTGGATGATCGATATTATTATATGGCATTAGCTCTTTTAAAATTGAGATTGAGTGAGACCCAGGCTTTAATGTGATTTTGAGTGTTGAATAGGCCGTGCCGATTAATTTAGGTTGTAGGAGCTCGCCAACTCATGAACGTTATATTACATACCTAATGTGTAATAATGATCACAACACAGTGGCCTACTTGCACTGACGGATAATGAAAGCTATGAAATGGATGAAAACGATCTGAAAGAGACGGAAATGATAATAGAGCATCAATGAGCCAGGAGTGAAATAATGGGTTCGGATTGTAAAGAATGATAGATCTTCTTTGTGATCTTCGAATCATATTTTGCATAGCTTTAAAAGAACGGTATCAACTTCTGGATCTATATTATAGATGGAAGGGAATGATTTTTTTTGGGTATGACTGATCGCTCATACAAACAATATAAATATAATTCAAAGAGTACAAAAAAAAAATGTTATGAAAGGACATTGGCAAAACAAATATATCAAATCAAGTATCGGTTCCAAAATGATGGGCTACAAGCTCGCCATCCAATCGGTGGCATTATTTGCCTTCCGATAGACGTGTCTAATATCGATGAAAATGCGCTCTGCCAACACACGCTAGATGTTACCAAAAAGCGAATTGGAGGCTGAGCTCCTCCTTCCTGCCTCCTCCGAATCCAACTGACTGCTATAGCCGATTACCCCTCCACCACCAATCGATCGGCTCGAAGATACAGCCTCGCATAGGAAATGCCCTCTCAAGCGACCCACAACTTAGCTCCAAGAACAATAGTTTCAAAAAGACAACTCCCACCTGTCACAATAAATCTACAGTTATGGCTCCTAATCATAAAATTAGCACTATCATATCCACCAATCACACAGCCATCAAAATTGACTTTGAAAAAATTGGGGTGGGGCTCCCAAATAATGAAGACCTTACGGGGTGCTGCAAGAGCAAGGATGGGAGTCTCAAGTGTCCTGATTCCTTAGAATCGGCCCGAACAGTGACAACTCCAAAATTTTGGCAACCTGGGATGAGGCCTTCTCGAGCATAAATTTTGTCGACAACCACCTAGCCTTAAATAGACTAGCATTCTGGATTGGCCAGATTTGATAAGCTACATAAGTTGCCCTAATGCCCTCTAACCTCATAGCTTGAATCTGAGTACTCTACCGTAGGGCTTTTAGGAAAGCATGACCGAACGGCACTCTAAGTGTAACCGAGGGAAGAAGTCTGACAAGCTACCACACCTAGACCATCCGTACACAACGAAAAGGACATGATCCATCGACTCACCCTCCAACTCACAAATTGGACAAATAGATGAGATATCCATCTCTCGAGCTTGCAACAAAAATCTGGTAGGGAGCCAACTCCACACAACCTTCAAATAAATAGGCAAACCCTTGGATGAATACCAAGCCTCCAAATCCATGCATCTTCAAGCCACCTAATCGACTTCCCTTTATAGAGATTATAAAGGTCTCTGGTTACCACCCTAGATGGCATGATGACCACCAAACCCTAACATCTAGGCCCTCGACTAAAGATAACACCTTGGTCACAATCCTCTTGACCAGTTGAGCGCTAAAGAGTGGAGTCATTAGCTGCTCATGATTCTATTTCCTCCCTTTTGATTGAAGTAGAACACGGACGATGAGGGTTTCACCCATCTCCAAGCTGATGAAGGTCGTCCACCAAGAAAGTGAAATGTTAGCCGCCACTGGTCTCGGATCACATCAATCATCCGACCATCACCAATAACCAAGCTAGTCTAGACCATCATGTCCAAAAAGTGAGAACACATCTCTTTCCACCAAAAAGAGCTCCTCCGGCCAACGCAAGCAACTCCCTTTGAGGACATTTGCCCGTATCTAGCCTGCATCATCAAGCTCCATAATCCATCCAACTGAATTAAGAATCTCGCGGCATGCCTGGCAATCATGACCTCCTGCCTAGCCAACAAAGACTGTATACCAAGCCCCCTTCGCTAACCAGCTAACAAACCACGTCTCAAGCTAGAAGATGCACCTACGGGTGACAATCGGATCGGGTTGAGTATAAATAGGCTAGGTCAGATATGAATTGTCAAAAAACTCTCAACTCGAATCCGACCTATTTATTAAACAGGTCAGATTTTAAAATCCAAATCCGACCTATTTAATAAATAAGTTATCCAGCCTGATCTGTTTATGACCCATTTATAATCCAATTAAAAAATAGAACCAACCATCTACAATACCGTTAAAAAATAAAGAAAAAATTAAAACCTTCACCATCCGACCACTTTGCCGCATCTCCGTCCGACCGTGTCTCTACCCTCACCATGCTCTTGCTGCCTTCAGCTCCATCTGATCAGAGCACTCAACTGCCTTATCCTCGTCCATCCTGAACTCCACCACAATCCCTCCACCGAGCTTCCGACCGTGAAGAAGAAGAAAGGGAGGGGAAGAGAAACCCTAGCCGCATGATGGGGAATTGGGAATTGGTGAAATACAAGACCTGACATGGTGGAAGAAGGGTTTTTGAACTCCATGATCTTGTGGAGCTTGGGGGGAAGAGCCTCGAGCTCTTGAGTTTGGGAGGGGGAGGGAGATGATTGTCATTGCTGTGGGCGGCTCATTAGTTCTTCGCCCTCCACCACTACCCCTTGCCACCCATCACCTCCTTCGCTGCTAGTTCTGACTAATCTTGTTGGACGGATAAACAATCTTGATCAACTGACTGAGAAAAGTAACTAGGGTTTCTTTGTCATGAGGAAATTTACGAATTGGAGCAAAAAAAAAATTCTCCCACTCCAACGAATACGAAGAGTTATATTTTTCGATTCTCTGACTTCTAGTGACTAGCACGGCGTGTTATCCATAGTGGGATTTGACGTGATCATTGTCCACCATGTGGTACTGGGGTGTGGAGGAACTAGGAAATAAGGGTGCATTGCACCCCACATGGGAGGCTTAGTGGTCCACTAGCCCATTGCGTGATTCATTTAAATATATACTAGCTAATTTGATCCAACCCAAAACTTATTTGAGTTAAATGGGTTAAGCAGATTAGATATTTAAAATCTGAATCCGATCCAAATAATAAACAAGTTAATGGTTGATCTGTTTATGATCCAAACCTATTTAGCTCAAATCCAAATCCGTTTATGGTAGGTCGAACATGAGTCGAGTTGATGGATCGGATCATATTTTGCCACCTCTAGATGCACCCCTCTCCTTCTGTTGTGAGATTGCCACAGAAACTTTCTAATGCTCGGACTTCGAGAGAAAAGACCTCGGCAAGTTGGTATGAGATAACATGTAAATAAAGATAGCACTAAGAACCGATCTTACTAAGATGACTCCGGCCATCATCGATAGTATTTTGGACTGCCAACCTTTAAGGTGCTATTTGATCGAGACCTCCATCTCTTTGCAGTCAGCCCTCTGCATTGTCCGCATTGTGATAGGAACCCGAAGGTAGCGAAGGGTCCCAACCTGCTTAGAAATATTCAGAAGTCTCTGAATCGCCGCCTATGCTAAGTCCTAATCTTTGGGCTGAAGTAGACTGTGGATTTGAAGAAGTTCACCTTCTGATATGAAGCTGCATAATAATCCTTCAGGATCCTTCTAAAGAAATACGATCAAATAGTTGAGATCGTGAAAGAGAATCAATCATTCTTTGGTGCTAAAAATATACTATCTGAACCTGTAAAATGGCCGCAGGCGTGAGATACCCAGATCCTTAGGCGAAATAGATGCGTGCTACGTGTATTAACCTCTTTTAGAGTACCATCAAGGGTTCAAAAGTTGAAACTCTCATCGTTACTTTCAAGCCTCAACTCTGTTTGTGTTGTTAGTTCAGTGTAATTTCAAGGTAATTTCACCATAAACTTAATACAGGTTTTGATCCGTCATTCAACGCTATGACCATTGTAACAATTTGTATCTTAAAGCTTTGATAAGGTAATTCCAACGTAGCCATCTTGCCTGTAACATCGCCACGGCTATACTAGGATAAGCTCCACTAGGCCACGGTACAGCCTGGCACCGTTCAAAGCTCTCACGTGTTCGCTTGCCTGCCCTCTTTCTCTACGGTCCCCAGTCCCCACGGCCTCCCGTGCACCTAGCGTTTGTCTAACGCCTTCAAACCCTTGAAGGGACAAAGGACCACCCGTGCCCCACGTCAACTTGCCCCACACCCCCCGTCAACGTTACGAACCCTCCAACGAAAAAATATTCGTTGCAACAATGATGTCATTTTAAATTTATAATAATAAATAAAAATTTTTATATTTCATCAATTATCATTTATTACATCAATTTTTATGAATAATATTTTATATTAATTTATGTATTTTATTTATTTATAATTTTTTATTAATTTATTACAACAATGACGTCCATCTCCCCTTCAGCGTTACGTCTCCCTCCAATGAAAAAATATTGGCTGCAACGATGATATCATATTAAATTATAATAATTAATAAAAATTTTATATTTTATTGATTATCATATATTATATTGATTCTCATAGGTAATATCCCATATTAACTTCATATATTTTATTTATTTTAATTTTTATTAATTATTATAACGGTAACATGGTATTACTGTTGCAACGAATATTTCTCCCTCCAACGTTGTATACTTTCCTCCTCCCTGTTCTTCTTCTCTCCCTCTCCCTCTCCCTCTTTCGCCTTCGGGTGTACGTTAAAAAGCAAGGAATCAACACAAACTTCACTTCACAGGCTCCCAAAGAAGATTCGACTAAAACCCACACAAACCCACCCAATAAAACAAAGCACTCCATTATCACCTCACACGAGGCCACAATCCTAACTTAAACTCACGTGAATTCTCCAGCTAATCCTCACATGCACACCATCGCACTAGAATTCCCAAGTACAATTCTATATGCGACTTTACGCCACAACCTTTCGTTAGGATTGTAACGATAGATAACGGTAGAAGAAAGAACCTTTGTCTCCCTCCACCTCCTCCCGTTCTTCCCTCATGGGCTTTGATGGTAGCTCCGGTGGACGGAAGGTTTCAATCTTCCTTCTAGGATTGCTTGCTCTTCAAGCCTTTGTGGGCTCGTCGATGGTGGTCGTGAGCCTGAGAAGACCTCATGGTAGGCGGCCGGGCTTCGCCGCCAACCAGCCTGTTTGCGATATCTTCATGGGGAGCTGGGTCATGGATGACTCCTACCCACTGTACCAGTCCTTGGATTGCCCCATCATCGATGCCGAGTTCAATTGCCAATTATACGGGAGGCCTGACACCGACTACCTGCGGTATCGATGGAAGCCCTCCGGCTGTGACCTTCCAAGGTTTGCATATGTGTAGTTCATTTGTCTATGCTATATATATATATATATTTGAATTCTCATTTACCATGCCAATTAAAATGCTAAAGTGAGAATGTTTGCAAATTTGTTACACGAAAAATGGCAGGTTTGATGGGCTTGATTTCTTGGTGCGGATGAGGGGGAAGACAGTGATGTTCGTCGGCGACTCGCTCGGCCGCAACCAATGGGAATCTTTGATCTGCATGCTTCATGCAGCGGTGCCACTGTCACAGACCCAATTGATAAGAGGAGAGCCTCTCTCCACCTTCAAGTTCTTGGTATGATGGATGGCAGATTCTGTTACTCCAATGGCTATACAACTTTCTACTATTTTTGAAACTGTTGTGTTTATAAATAACTTTTGATTAAGATTTCATCATGTTTGGGAACCGTGTGGTCTTGTTTTGGGGGAATATAGGAGTATGGGGTGTCGGTTTCTTTTTACCGGGCTCCCTATCTTGTGGACATAGACGTGGTCCAAGGGAACAGATCCTCAGGCTGGATGACATATCGGCAAATGGCAATGCGTGGAAAGGGGCTGATGTCCTGTGTTTTAATTCTGGCCATTGGTGGACTCACAAAGGTTCTCTTCAAGGGTGAGTATTCTTTTCAATAGCTGCGAATATCACTTCATACTCCTTATTCCATCTATCTGGGGTTATGCTCATATATTATTTGATGGTTTCCGTTTATTATGTGTGGGATAAACCACCTTGGATGTAATACTCTAAGCCTTTTTTTCTTAAAGAAATGGTATAATTACTTTAGGACTGATGGTGGGTGGTGCAGGTGGGATTATATGAGAGATGGAGGAAATTACTGCGCGGACATGGACCGCTTAGTTGCCTTTCGGAAAGGGCTGAGCACTTGGGCTAACTGGGTGGATGTTAACATTGATAGAACCAGAACTAAGGTCTTCTTCCAGTCGATTTCTCCCACCCACTACAAGTAACTCTCTCTCTCTCTCACACAAGATACACATGAATTGCCGTTTATTTAATTCAATCCAGATCGCAAATGGGTGGCTCTGAGAGCAAAGCAAGAAGATGAGCTTTCACTGATCACTTGTGGTCCACATCCACGAGAACGCTTTGAAACGCATATTATACGTGCATCTCTCGTAGGCACGCATCTCAAAAGATTTAACAATTCTACACACTAACTTATCCAACTTCTAACCACTCAAAAATTATTCCCTTGTTTCAATTCACAATGAATGACGCTGCTGACATTTTAATTCTAAGAAAAAATTTGAACCGAGTTTAACGGAATTTTCATGAAATATATGTGTCATTTTCCCCAAAGTCCATAAAATCTAATAAATGATTTTGCTGTGGGTTTTCTGTTCTGTTTTGAATGAAAATTCATTAAAGAAAGGAAGAATAATACAGATAGCACAAAGCCTACTAAATGTTTTATGCGTCCTTTTTCATTCTATTAATTTCATTATTAAATAGCATCCTATTTTGACGAGCGTTGTATCAATTGATAATTTAATAGCCCAGTAACAAAGCTGTGACATCTCTCGGTTTGTCCTTGTAGATGTAGTCCATTCGATAACCTGCACAAAAGGTCCCGTTGATATAAATGTGTTCTTAAATTTCGGCGGCCACAAGGACGTGGAACCTACCTTGGATCATTGAAGGCCGGAATCGTTCACGGATTAATGGCCCCTTCTCGACTTCCAGTGGGAGGCGAATCCGAATTAAAAAGGTCCGGTGTCGGTTTGGCATGAGTAAGAAATCCTTCCCGCTTGGAACATGTTGGGGCCTATTTCATGTAGAAATCCAGCTAGAATTGGTTAACCTCCAATTTATATGAAATTTTTAGTAAAATCAGATTCACTGTTGAGTCCGTGGATCAATCTAATCACGAACTAACACGCACAAATGAGCCAGATTTGGATCTAAAAAATATCAAATTTATATATGGCTTGATTAAAGATGAATAGAATTTAGGCCCAAAGTTTGGTCCATAATCAGCTCTAGTATAAATATAAATATGTTACGCACTTTTCACTTCTGCTTCTTTTAATTTGTCTTTGTTTATGTTGGTTAAAAAGGTTATTGTGAATGACCCACCCAAAATTTAGGAACTTTTGAGAATGAAATAGCTCTCTCTAGTTCAATCCTCTGTTTAGTCCATTTTCGATAGCCGATTGAACCATATTTATAAGGCTCGGAAGCAAAACTTATCAAACAAAACAATTTATTAGTAGAATGATTGAACAACTTGTTGGACCACCAATTTTTGGGTTGTAATATTGTAAGCCACTAGACTGTGACTAACGGTGGATCTTTCTTTCTTTCTTTCTTCTTTTTTATTCTTTATCCCGTTCACTTCTCTGTGCTTCTATTTCATTCTTTTTTTTTATTAATCTTCTTATTTCCACACTGCAATATTTGATTACTCAATAAATGCTGGGTGGCTATGTGCCTCTCCTGAACCTCAGGAAAAAAAAAAATATTAATTGATAGATCTAGGACCCACGTCCATCTCAGAGGATACTAGATGATCAAACTAGTCCTGCAAGTACACACATGAAAGGATTTGAATTCATTCCAGCGTGCATGTGGTGCGAAATCACAATCAACGTAACACTTCGTGCCGCACATAACCTCAGGAAGGCAAGCAGAAATATCCTAAAATACTTGCCTGAAGACAATTAATTAATTCTTATGAGACATTTAGGAAAGTAAACTAAATAAAGGGTATAGACACTACCTTCATCATGAATACCAGCTTGACCAGGTGATATCACCATACTGACACCTAACATGCCAAGGCTGACAAACTACTTTGTAGCATGTTATTCATTTCTCTGGGTTATACGCTTGTAGCTTCATTTTACTAATTATCATAACTCAATATCATTTGGAGCTAAGATATAGTGATTCCTTCTTAAATGCACATATAATACCCACACATGATTCAAGGTATATTAGTACTTGCTTACATTCTCATCTTGATGAACACATCACACACCATCATATAATGCAAGACCCTAAACCAAAGCAAGGAGGCCTTTGTGTCAAGAAATTATCATACAAGGTATCACCACTTAGATCAGTAGGACAAGTTTTTGGGACATGCCATGATTCTTGTCGTGTTTGCCATGTGGTGGTGGGGAACAGCCCAACCGAGTGGGGCGACCCAACGTCCAAGAACTGCTTTGGCCAGACGGTTCCTGTAAGTGGGTTCAACTATTCGGGTGTGTACCCGAGCCAGATGCAGGTGGTGCAGGGCGTGCTGAGGGCAATGCAAGCCCTGCCTACTTGTTGGACATCACCACCCTCTCGGAGCTCAGGAAGACGGCCACCCCTCCATCTACAGCGGCGATCTGAGCCCGGAGCAGAGGGCCAACCCGACCGCTCCGCCGACTGCAGCCATTGGTGCCTCCCCGGCGTCCCGGATACTTGGAACCAGCTATTCTATACTGCTCTCTTCTTCTAAGCTCCAAGCTTCTCCTCCCTATTTTTCATAGGCAATCAGATTTCATTTTCGCATCCAATTGTACAATCTTATCGTTGATATTTTCTTCTTTTTTTTAATATTAACTGAAATGCTGAAGTTGGCCTTTCAGAAAAACAAAACGAAAAAAAAGAAATGCTGATGTTGGGTTGGCTTAGATACGCACCCTACAATTATATGGTGGAATTAGTGGATATCATGTACCGTTATTAGATTATTGTTTTTTTTTTTTTTGGTCAAATTAGATTATTGAGGCAATGAGTCATGTTAAGTTTCATTCTTGGTCCAGTCTCCTCTTTTTCATCTCTGCTTTTGCAGAGTAAGGACTTGCCTCAAGCAAGGGATGCGCTTCTCCCATGGTGAAATGGCAAATTCCAAATAGAGATGTAGTTATTTACGTGGATGCATGTCCTGCCTTTTCTTAAAAGAGTAATAAGAGATGGAAAAGACTAATAAAAATAATTAAGAATACTAAACCCATTATGATTTAATCTTGTTGCTTGTGTAAGCGTGGGTCATTATGGAGTCAAAATATGTCATTATAATGATTGCTATATGTTGGACTATTGTGTGCTACTTGTATCATTATTTAGTTAAAATGATTGATCTTTTCTTAGATATAAATTTTTGAAGAATATAGATTTATTAAGCAGACAGGAGGCACAATGTTAGATGGTTATTGTTGTGGTTATGACAGATTCAAATCTTCATATTGATTTAAAATATAATATTTTATTTTATGAACAGTCATAATCAAACGAGTAAAATTGGATTCATTCCAATTGTTAACCCCCAAGTACTTGAACTTGAATAATTATATCTGGGTTGGTCTCTCTCCCATACCCTCAATATGTGTGTGTGTGTGTGTCACATTATCTTATGTTGGCATTGTAATAAACCATTTAGCTATTATAATTTATATCAAGCAATATTTATCACTAAAATCCCAAGCTTAAATATCCAACACATAAATTCATTATTTTCATCATAATACTACTATATATAATGTTGAAGGCTTCTGTGGTCGGAGTCTCAAACTAAAATCAGCCTTAAAAATGTTTCCCATTGTTTTAGTAATAATACTAAAAAGCGTTGCTGCACACAAGGTCTTTAGTACATGTTCTGTGGTCATTTGAAGGAAAATCAATCTCAGCCATCAATATTCCTTTCACATCCGCCACTCATGCCAAAAATTTATACTAGATGAACACATAGAGGCTCTGTTCATAGAGGATGTTGGCTTTGTGTTATATAAGTCCCAACAGGTAACAGCCATAATTGAAACAAGCGTAACAGCCATAATTGAAACAAGCTCAAAAATTCACATAAAGAACTTGTCTATAATGTATCTCTTAAATAAGGGGTCTTCCATAATAGCAATTATATGACTTTGAGTTACTTCCGGCATGCCGGTTGCCAGAACTAGTTTGAAGTTTAGGTGCACTTTTTATATAATTTGCTCCAAGGAATTATACACAATAATTATGTTCCATAATGGAATCTTCTGCTCTCCGTCATTGAAATTGTTATCAGTGTTGTAACATTGGTCGGGTGAGCTTCAGCGTGGGCCTCCAAGTTCTCACTGGTATATCCATCTTTAAGATTACAGTTTGTTCTAAAATGATGCAGTTATCAATTATAGTAAGCTGTGTTCGGGTAACTGCACCTCCTATTGAGTTCAGGCCCCTATAAAACAGAATTTGTAATTTTTATATCAACTGTTGTTAGTAGAGAAAAAAGAAGATGTTTATCTTGAAGATGATGTCATCAGCGAAGATCTGTGATGAATGGGAAGTGGGTAGGATAAAAAGTGGCATATATGAGGCATGGAAGGTGAATCCTTCTTTCGCATGAAAGATATGACGCAAGATAGGCTAGGAGGCAGGGGGAATAGGGTGCTTTGATACCAACTGACAGAGGACAAAAGCGAAAGGGAGAGAGAGAGAGGAAGAGGAGGAGGAGGAGGCGGAGGAGGGTAAAGCTCAATAATATTACATAACCATAGGTTTATATAGACAAATCCAAACCCTAATATAAGCCTACATAAAATAAATTACTAGAATCCTCATGAAATTCTAATTCTAGAATCTACAAAATTCTGATCCTAGAATCTGCATAAAATAAATTTCTTATTTTTAATAAAATATTTTTTTAAATTTCTATATTTGCACCTAATAGAAATGCATCTAAATTCTTATCAGACGATCCACCGTCGGATACCACCCCCTTCTCTGCTACTGTGCTTGAAAAGCTGAGAGAAAAGAGCTTGATATTTGCCGGAGATTCACCGCAGAGAGGACAATGACTGTCATTTGTGAGCATGGTACAATTTCAAATACCAGGAGGTCAATGTCTTCAAGGCAAACGTATTGCACTTTGACAACTTGTTCAATGGATGGTGCTACAGCTCAAGAGCTGATACCATGACTACGGAGGTTTTTCCTCCGAACAACACAGTACAATGCTACAATGGAGTTCTACTGGGCACCGTTATTGTCAAGTCCAATTCTGACGCCAGCATTATCATAGATACAAGCAAAAGAATTTTACGGGCAGATTCCGTTCCAAGATTTCACAAAATTGGATAGGAGCTGACATCCTTGTTTTTAATACCTATCTTTGGTGGATAAGTGGCCACAGGATCAAGCCTGTGTAAGTTCTTTCTGACACTGTCATTTGGTAAATTTTTGCTGTGTGGATTTTTTATATTTAATTCTAAGAAGTAACCATGCCTGTGCAGTTTTATGTCTTCATGATGTTACTGTGTTCAGGTGGGGTTCATTTGCCAATCTGAATTGCCCTTTCATAAATTTTTTGTTCTGTAAATTTTTATTTTAAATCTAAAAGGTATGCAGTTATTCTGTCTTCATGATGTTATCTGTGTTCAGGGGGCGCTCATTTGCTAATGGGGATGAAGGGTTTGAGGAGCAGGATGCCGTTGCGGCTTATAGAATTGGTCCAAAGAAATGGGCCAATTGGATAGATTCAAATATGAATCCAGATGTCAGAAGAGTCTTCTTTGCTGCAATGCCCCCAACAAACATAAGGTATTCCAATGGTTACAGAAGTTGATTACTGGAGTGTGAACTTAAAATCTTTGCATGAGCTCAAAAACCACCACATACTCATTGCATGAGCTCAGACTGGAACTGCAAAAAGGGGATCAAAAGCTAGAATGAAAGACCTGCCATGGAAAAAAGGATACTATGGTGATAAAAGGATGATGGAGGTGGTTGCAGGTGCTGTCCGAAGAACGAGTGCCGGTTACTTGCCTGAACAAAACACAACTTTCAGAGTACCAAATCTATGGTCATGCATCAGTTTACACAGAATCTCGAGGACATGTTAGGTGATTTGCAGAAAGCACATCCAAGACCATATGCTGATTGTGGTGCTTGCCAGGAGTTACAGATACATGGAATCAGCTTCTTTATGTTTATTTATGAAGGGCTAAACAAGGTCATATAATTGTTCATTCAAATTTCAGAGGGTTCTTGCCATCCCAATACCACACCATGCTCTAATGCTAAGATTACATGGCTAGTCACTATCATATGACACAACTAACGCAATGTATTAAGCTATGCCTAGAATCAAGCACCATATATATCCTCCAGAGGAAATTAGGTACTGATGGCGTGTCCTGGAGTTGCCGCTTCTACCATCTTTGGCTTCTTGTTGACAACCTCGGCAGGGTGTTCCCAATGGCGCGAGATGTAGGTAGAAGGGGATCATAGGCTGAAAGATGAACACCAAGTGCAGCTCTTCCTGAGGGATCGAGACTGTCCGACCACTGAGCATCCCACTCGATAGCCTTGGCAGTGCTGCAAGCGACACTTGGACCGCCAGGGACCGTCAATCTTGCAGAATTCTGAAACACCAAAATTAATCAAATTCTTGCCCAAACACTGTAAGAATGTTGACGAATAGGAGAAAAAGAACTTAGTATTGGCATTGAGGTTAATCACCTGTGGGAAAACCTTTCAAAGATCACTCTGTAGTAGTAGGCCTCTTTCGTGGCTGGTGTATTGTGTGGGTATATATGCTGTGCATTTTGCATCATTTTATCTGACACCTACAATGTTAAAAAAAAAAAAGAAGAAGGTTAGAGAAACAAAACAGAGATAATAGAAAATAATAGACAGAAAGCCTAGTAGATAAATTACATGTTCAGCTGCATGAGCCTTCAGTCCATCAATCCAACTGTAGCCAACACCATCACTAAACTGCTCCTTCTGCCTATAGAGAATATGCTGCAGAGACAATTGATGCAATTCTGAGTCTTCTTTGCTATGAAAGAGCATTAGAATTTTGACACCACATTTTTTATCAGAATTGAACAAACTTGGTAGTTTTCAGACCTTTGGCAGATAGGGTTTTCCTCATCATCAAAGGCTTTCCTCAACACCCACTTCTCGATTCGCCCTTGATCAGGTTTGATCTGCTTGCATTTCCAGAATGTCGCATTGCAAATCAGTGTGAGAATTCCTCTTTACAAACAGAGAAAAAAGGTGCATTGTTGAAGTTACCATTTTATATTCAGGATCAATGCTCATAGCAACATTAATGAATTCCTTGTCCAAGAAAGGCACACGAACTTCCAGCCCCCATGCAGATGTTGCTTTATTAGCTCTTAAGCAATCATACTGGTAAAGAGCTTTTATCTGTGAATGGAATGATACAAAGTGGCATCATCATTAAAACCGAAGTAGCTCATCAAAACATAAAAGGTCAGAAGGCCTGTGATGGAAATTGATGCGCACATACCTTGCGACATGTCTCTCGGTGGAACTCTTCCTTGTTTGGTGCCTTGTGGAAATATAAGTAGCCTCCGAAGAGCTCATCCGAGCCTTCTCCAGAGATCACCATCTTCACTCCTAATGACTTGATCTTACGAGCCATAAGAACATGGGGGTGCTAGCCCTGATTGTAGTGACATCATATGTTTCAATGTGATAGATTACATCCTCGATAGCATCAATACCATCCTGTCAATCAATATGAAGCCCAGAAAGCTTAATAATTTTTTTCACCTTTACAGAACAAGCATATAAGAAACCCAGCAACTTTCCAGTACCTTCTTAAAAAAAAAAGAAGAAGAAGAAGGAAAGAAAAAAAAGAATCCAGTACCTGAACAGTGAAGTAAAACTCATGGTGGACAGTTCCCAAATAATCAGCAACCTCCCTTGCTGCCAACAAATCTGGTGAGCCCTGCAACGAAGGAGGGATATGATCAAATTAAGCTACAGAACTTCATTGTTCCTTTGGAAGATTGAAGGAAAAATATCCAAGAAGCATTTTAACAACCTCTAAGCCAACACAGAAGGAATGGAGCTGAGTCCCCCAATGCTCCGCCGCTTTGGTTCCCGCTAAGTGGCGTGCAGTGACAGCAGCAACCAGTGATGAATCAAGGCCACCAGATAACAAAACTCCAAATGGAACATCTGTCATGAGTCTCTTAATGACGGCCTGCACAAATGAACAGGAGATAATTTTCTCATTTATGAAGCCTTGCCAGAATATAATTGTTCAGTCAAATATGCAAGCTTAATGTGTTCGAGCGTAGAGAGTTTAGGTGCAATCAACCAGAAATTAGAGCTATGCAAGCTTACATTTTCGAAGGCCTTCCTCAGAGCAAGGGGTCATATGGGACTGATGGAATAGTCTCTGAGTACCAGGGTGGGTTATACCATCTCTTATAGCCGCCTTCCTTGCTGGAGTACAGACAGCCAGGAGGGAAGACCTCAAAATGTTCACAGTCATCATTCAGTCCTTTCATCTCGGACGATATCCAAACAGAACCTGTAGAATTAAATAACCCAATTTAATAGTTCTATTATCTTTAGGAGAAGTTCATTACCTAGACAATTTTTGTTAGAAGTGATAGAACAAAGAAAGCCAAATTAAAGTTCTAGCTAGCCCAAGACATGCAAAACATCAAGAGAAATATATATGTAGCTTTATGGACTACCATCGAGGCTTTCATCTAACATCAGGAAAAAAAAAGTTACATTTGAAGGGGAAAAAGAAAAGACTACCATCGAGGCCCCAGCCAATGTAGAGCGGAGTGATGCCAATTGCATCTCGGGCGGCAATGAAACTGCTGTCACGTGTGTCCAGCAACACAAATGAGAACATTCCATCCAGCATGTCAACAAAACTGTCTCCATATTCCTCATACTATCGCGAAATAAACAAGAGAAAATTTCCATCTCACTTTCATTGCTCAAAAAAGATTTCACCTTTCTTAAAATGTAAAAAGAACAAAAAATCATGTGTGCACAGTTTAGAATATATGGCTTGTTTAATTCATAGAATTCTCACCAGATGGGCAATAACTTCACAGTCGCTCCCTGTCCGGAACTTGTGATTAAGTAACTTTTTCCTCAGTTCTTCATGGTTGTAAATCTCTCCATTGACCTGTTTCAAACAGAAAATTCCTCAATCTACTCAGTAATAACACATACAAACATAATATATTTATCAAATGGATACATGATATGATTGACAAGAAGAAAATTTGTTAAAGAAAGTTGCCATATTACAGGAAGAAATGTTGATGGAGTTCTTTGATTCCTAGAGAAATCTGTATCCTTAGGCATGTGTAATTGCAGTCCACTTTACCTTATTGATTTGTATTTAGTTTGCATATGTTGTCATGGGCTGGCGTCAAAAAAGAAAAAAAAAAAATGTTTTCATGGGCTGCAAAATTCAGTATCACTTAATTCCTGTCAAGATCGCTCCTGCTAATTTTTGAGCAATAAGAGCGCTTGTACATTTTTCTTTGATTAGGAGAGCACTTGCGCGGTTGTACTATTAAATCCAACTTTTCATGGAAACTGTAGTCACATTCCTGTTTTTAAAAGGAAGTTCAAACCTGTCTCTTGTCTTCTACCTGCAGGAATAACACCGAGGCCTTTGAATCCTGATGCGTTTTTCACACCACACACACACACATACATGTATGTATGTATGTATATTGTAGAAGACTCGGGATCTTTCATCGTTATCATTGTCCCTTTCTTTCTTTCTTTTCTTTTTCTTTTTCTTTTCTTTTTTTTTTTTTTTTGTGGGGAGAAACTTCATCGTTATCGTTGTTATCAACATCACTCTCTAGATACATGGACCAAGGAGAAGTCAGTCATCCTTGAAAGAGACTTGGATGCCAACTCATAGTAAGGAAAATAAATGTTTCTGCGTTTATGTTAATTATTACCGTCACCACAATGGATTTGTCCTCATTATAAAGAGGCTGATCACCGGAAGCAGGATCGATGACTGCTAGCCGCTGATGTGCTAGAAAACAATCTCCAAACTGGTGCAATCCGCTCCAATCTGGACCACGATGCTTTAACCTGCATCCAGAGGAGAAACACAACATTACTTCTTTTTTCTTTTCTTTTTCTTTTTTTTTAATGGAAACATTACTTCTCTATTCATTCACTCATTTTGTAAGTTGAAAAGAACAAAACACAAATTCTTCATTAATTGTCAAGACAATTTATCTTCAAAAAAGGTTTAACCGATATAACAATGTTTTTTTTTTTTAATGTGATAAACAAAGTTAGACTTTACTAGATCGGAAAGAACCATATATATTTATCCGTAATACAATATATAACAGAAACAGAGTGGCTTGCTCATCATCAATAATACGTCATAGAGACGTCAATATTAGGCCACAAATGTTTGATTAAAACGCTCTTTATTTGCACAAAGAAGAACAATATTAGTCCATCCATGCTGTGAAGAAATTGAGTAGTAGAGAGTTCATATCCGCTTTAGCCTTTTGTGAAAGGACATAATCAACAGATTTAAGATCAGGGCGTTAATGCAAAATCTCCTTTAACGGTTCTTTCTCCAGCTTCAAGATTCCGAGAGAATTCCATCAACACAGATTCAGAGAGAGCATCTACCCATAATAGGATAGTTTTGAACAAGACAAGCAAATAACATTCAAAAAAGTTAATTAAAATATAAAATCCAAAACCATAATCACAGCCGCAAAATCTTACCATAATATATATCTTCGTTCACTTAAAAATATATATTATAATTCAAACGAAAATATTATATATATATATATATATAGAGAGAGAGAGAGAGAGAGAGAGAAGAAGAAGAAA
>KE504727.1:654061-668246 GCA_000441515.1 Elaeis oleifera
ATAATATTAATATAACTTTAATATATATATATATATATATTGATAATATTGACATAATATTAATAATATATATTAATAATATTAATAATATCATTATAATATTAATATATTAATATTAACAATAATATATACTGATACAATATTATATTAATATTAAAAAATATTATATTAGTGTAAATATTAAAATAATATTAATATATTATAAATACTATAATATTTATATTAATATAAATATTAAACTATATAAAAAATATTAGTATAATATTAATATAATATAATATTAATATTTATAAGAATAATATTAAAATAATATTTTTGGAAGAAAAAAAGATCACTAATTTCTATCCCATCAAAAATCTCAAAATCCACATTCTCTATGAGCTTATATTTTTCATCGAAAGAATTTTTTTCATTTTCTTTCTTTTAAAACTTCAATCAAACATGGAGACTTTCCTCCACTTCTTAAGAATTGCCTTACCCGCCTTCACTACCGCGAACCAAATGAATCCTAAATTTCAACATTTTTTTTCTTTTTAAGGGAAAATAAATTTCGACTTGGACTGGGTTCATGATAGACACTTAGGCTTAATATAAGCTATATCATAAATAAATAAATTCGAGTTGCCCATCATAAGCTATAATATCTTTTATTATTTGTAATAGAGGATATATTTGGTGCATCGCCAGAAACGGAATAAATAGGGATGAAAATCAACATAGACGTATCCTTCAACGCATTGAGTTTGTAATCAGAAATCGAAATGAGATTTGAACATTAGAGGAGAGTAGTGATTGAAATTTGCAGGATTAGAATATTACCATTCTCCTATGCAACTGGAATATAAATGAAACTCTCTCCAACCAAATAATTAGAATTAGAATCACTTATTCCCATCCTATTTCAAAATCCAACTCTCCCCAACCAAATATGCTCTAAATGTATGGTGTGAAACCATATTGTCTAGGGCCAAATCTAAAGTTTCGCATCATTTTGAGAAAAGCAAGAGGAGGAGGTTCTTCCGAATGTTAATTGTTTAATTGATAAAAAGCAACCATATGTCATGCTTGCTTGGATGGCACGACTCCACGAACCCAGGATTAATTCTTGTTGAAGTCATCAGCCCTCCAAGAATGAAGTGAGCCAAGGATAGAAAAAAAATGGGATTGACATCTTAATCTCAAAAAATAAGTAATTATAAAAATTTCTAAAAAATGAGAAAGAAACCACATTGGTACAATTTGGGATCATATCTCCAAATAAATGGAGTGTGTCATGATTTTAAATCAACAAAGTGACCATGTAGGCCATTCTTTGGATTGTTTTCTGGAAACGAGAAGGTGACTTTATCGGGCCCTACATGTTTTTAGGTTACCTGCGCTTGGACGTGACCATTGGACTAAACTAGGTTTATGTCAGGCATCACTAAAAACTAATTGGTATAAGTTGACAACAGAGACGCCCAAATAGATTGGGCTAGATTTGGTGAGGCCGAGTTGGTCTGGCCTACCAAATTCTACCAAATACACCTGCACTCACGCAACAAATTTCATTCTCCTAACACTTTCAATTAGATAAATATATAATGTATGATCAATTGTTGAGAATCAAAACTCGTAACATCAAGCATGTATGTAATCGAACAAGTTGGGTTTGTAAATTAAAATGCTCTGTCCGATCACGAAATGCACGTGCTTATTCTTCATTATAAAAATTAAAACCGATATGTAAAAGCTGCTGGTGGCACCGTAAGTTGTATGCCTAATTCAATGAATAAATTTAGGAACCAATCAATTATTGACTTGCAAATAAAGTATGAGGTCACATGTTCCATGCATATTTTTGTTTCTTTATATTTCAAGTCCGACAACCCACGCAACGAAAAGCTAGCCGTGCATACGGTAGACCTTTTCCCTTGCATGGTTCAGCGTCCTGAAGATGCACGTTTTTCTGATTTGCTTTGTTTGTTTATTATACTCTCTCTCTCTCTCTCTCTGTACTCAAATCCGATAAGATTAAAAGTGGATAATGGGATCCCTCCGTCGATAATTCAAACTAAACCATATGATGTGAAGATCTTTAATATATACATTAAATGATCAAAAATATATTTATTAATTTATTCAAATTATCTAATTTTTTATTATTTAATATATAGATTAGAAATTTCAAATTATATGATTTTTATATGCAAGTAATTTTAAGATGATTGATCACATCTAACAATTTGGATCATCGATCTAAAACTCTCATTATAGAGTTTTAATCTGATTGGATCTGAGTCCATATTTAGTCGATCTTATTCTATATACTCTATTGCATATTTTCTCAGAGATATGTTTCTAAAGGATCAAAAAAACACACACATACATTATTTGCAATGCAAATTTTTAGATTTTGTGGGATTGACCCAATCACATAATTCTAGGAGCATAAAATATACAAGTTAACAAAATCAAGAAAGATAAGAAAACTTTTGCATAGTTGGAAGGTTATTGGATAAGAGATCTCGTATCCAATTTTGATAAGCTTCCAATGCATGGGCGGAAAGGTGTTGATGGAGAGAAGATCCCATGCCCTAGTTTGATAAGTTTCTAATAAAACAAAGTCAATCGAGCATAAAGTGACACATGGAGACATTTTGCTTTACCAGTAATAACTAAGCGATCAATATTTTGGTTCTTGTACATCAGTCAAGATTTCAGAATAATCATTTATAAAAACCTTCAAATTTTCGATCAATACACTGAAATAAATTGAAATCTCGACTTATTTAAAAACCAGTCAGCTACTGATATTTCAACATCTAAAATCCTTGCCCTAGCAACAGTTTAGGACAACCCATGAATGAAACATATTCATTGCTCCAAAAGATGGACATAGAAAATTTAAAAAAAAAATACAAAATAACAAATAATTCTCACAACAATCAAAAAAATCAACCACCAACCACCGAAACTGTCAGGATGGTTTCTAATAACGAAGGCTGCTCCACCACACGTACGTTCCTAAGCGATATTAATCAGCATAAATGGAATGATGCATTGAGAAGCCCAGTTTATCACGGCAGATGAGAATGCTGGTCACAAATACCTCCAAGAAGCTCTGGACAGAAGAAGTCCTGGAAAGGATCAAGGCATCAGAAGAGGCTACACTCCAAACTTCCAAGGCAACGTGGCAGATGGGTAATTTGTTGGAAAATTTTGGATTTTGCCAACACTACAGATGGACTCAGAAAGCACACGTCACAGTCCAACATCAACCATAAAAAATAGTGACTTTGCTTTGCCAAAACTCTTATTTATTGTAGAGGATTAAGGATAGTTACATCATCGGGTGGACATATATAAATCTTCTCGCCTTCCACGCCACATTCTCTTATGTGAGGAAAGAAAAAAAAGGGAGGAAATTTAGAAATGTGAGGTCATGCGAGGCTTGCCAACACGCCAATGAAAGGTGCGGTGTTGACCGTAGCCGGCTCATTCTGCTGGTAGTTGGACCTACTGTCTGAATACCCATCGGCGGCATCAGGTCCACCCACGATGGCACCCCCAAGCACATTAGGATTGGGTGCATCCTTGTTGAACCAATCACTGAATCCCTGTTGGCAAGATACTGGTTTTGGGTCCTGCTTGATCGATACGATCGATGCACCCCTATGGTGCACCTTAGCTGGATAATTGGTCCCAAACCCGACCATGTAGCTCAAACCCCTTGGATTCTTCCCCAGAATGTAGTCCACCTGAAACACCACATCATTCAATATCTACAGTTAGATCTTCAGTTCTCCCTCAATTTTACACTTGTTTTGTCTTTTATTACAGGTAAGATGAAAGTTAAAGAGCAATTGTCAAATTTTTTTGGGTCAAAGGACACTGACTGTTAAATTGGCAGCAGAGTAGGGACTAGAAATTAAGAGGTCTCAAAAGATTGACTGTGATTATATAGCTGATGTCTGATCTATTGATTACCTGCGATTGGACGAACGAGATTATGTCCTGAGAAGCAAGGGAGCCACCTGAGCAATCGAGGTTCGCATTGGCGGCTGCAAGATGGTCGGCATGGGCGGCAAGGACCAGCATCGCCGAGGTGGTGTACTGGAAATTGTTCCAGGGTTGCCACCAGAGCATGCCACCAGGGGTCATCTTGACATTGCTGTCCCCCTTCTGGACAACGTTGCACATGAACTGATCAGCGTTGTTCTTGTATTCGAACCAGGTCCCATCGTCAGGCACCTTGCCTTCCAAGATCAACTATGATGTTACATGAACACAGAAAAGGGTGACAAAGTTTGGTAAGTAGTGTATCATCGAAATCGAACATTAGATAGCAGGCTAACATGTGATATATGATACAGAGGATTGGACCACACGAACCTTTGAGACTAGGGTTTGGGCTCCGACAAATTTGTCGTCCCAAGAGAACATCGACCGGACGCCGCCGTTGTCTTCGGCAGAGTCAAGGAAGTCTAGGTAGGTCTGGTCACTGGTGGCTTGGTATAGCCATGCCGCTGCCCATAGCAATTCATCCTGTTGCAAGAATTTTGTATTCATTGTAATATGATCAATCAAACTTGAGGATGGTCGGGTCAGTCCATGGGAATGGACAAAAGGAATTTTTTCTGATATAGGCTAAAGTAAGATTGGTCCGGATTCATGAACAAATTTTCTCTACATGGTCTGGACCAAATTTAGGAGTTCCTCTTGCTCGAGTCAGCATGAGTAGTTGGGCCTTGATGGTTTTAAATTAAATCATAGGCCCAACGTAAACTCGTTGGACGGTAACCAGGCGGTTAATGTGAAATCCAGTGAATCTCTAGATATAATGCTACTGTTGATCAATAATCTTTAGCATACACCGACAGGAAGCAAATGTTTGTTTGTTTTATATATGATACACCATGATTGTGTTTGTGGATGGCGGCCAACCAGGTTTTTTCCCGACAGAACCCGATTATATTTTCATAAAATTTACAAATATATATATAAAATAGAGATAAATAGAATATGGATTTAATGTTGAAAATATGAATTGTGGTTATTTATATTCAAATTAGAATTGAAAGTTTTATGTACTGTTGATTTTACTTAATATTAGTTATATTCAGATCACTATGCAAGGTATTTCCTCTACTCTCTCCTTCCTTCTTCTTCTTCTTCTTTCCTTTTTTTTTTTGTAATTCTGGGTCAGGTATCCAATGGAATAAGAATAATTTGATTTGAATAAAGATTAATCAGAATTTCGGATTCTTGATGGATTTGCTATTGTTGGATAAGATGGATTTGAATTTTTTGGATATATTTTAATCAGATTTGAGACGGATCAGGATATAGTAAGAATTTAAATGGATTCGAATATGGATAGGACAAATTTTACTGTCCTATATTGCCATTCCTAATTTTATCCAACCCATGTCAGATGAGGCCAAGATCTGAAATTTTGAATCATTAATTCTAACCACTAATTCGAGCAATTCTTTACCTTTCTGATTCACCAGCTAACGAGTCATATAGGATTTAATTAATTCACCAGTCGTGCACATCTTACCTCGTATCCACTACTGGAATAGAATTGCCCGACAACTGGGACGCTGTTCTGATACAGACCAGGATACTCTTGAGCAAAATCGAACAACTGCCACCAACAAAAGAAATCCAATAACAAAACCATAGAAACAAAGCAAACTCATTCCACATCACTCCAAGTAGCAAAGAATATATACCTGTATTGCATGGTCCAGAAGAGTGGCGGCATAGTTGGCATCTGAACCTTTAAACGCTATGGATGCAGCAGCCAACGCCGCGGCAGTCTCCCCGGCAATATCCGAGCCAGGCTTCGAAGCGTCAACACTGTAAGAAGTCCGAGGAGTGGTCATGTCTTCAGGCCTCTCCCAGCAAGCATGGTCCGAGCCACCTTCGCCAACCTCGACGTAGAGGACTTCAGACTCGTGATTAGCCCTGATCAAGTAGTCCGTGCCCCATTTGATGGCGGCCAGGGCGTTCTGTAGCTCGCTGTTGGCCGAGAGTTGGGACTCGAACTGCACCGTGCTCCAGGAGAGCATGGTGATGGTGAAGGCCATTGGGAATCCAAACTTCACGTTGTCACCAGCATCATAGTATCCTCCAGTGAGGTCCACCTAGAAAATAATGCAAATAAATAATTTGATCAATACCCATGCAAAAAAGTTGCATACGTTAAAATGCCTGAGATTTCGGCACCTTTAATTCCTCCTATCACAGCTCAGCTGAATGGCATCACTAACCAGTCGAATTCTTTATTTATTGATGGGAAGGGTGTAAGTTTTGGAGCTTTTTCCCACACGAATCTACATCGAATAACGATATTAACTCACCCTTCCATGGCAATAACCAATATGGCTTCTTTGTATTGAAAGATAGGCCTCAGAGATCAAAAAGCGTCCGTGCGTTTGATTCTCTTGGACATGGTCTGCTAAGTATTTGGTCAACAGTTTTATAAACAATACCAAAAGTCTAATGATTATTCCTTTTTAATCTACATTCCTATATACTACCGTTTCCTAGTGAGGAGTTAATATTATGAGTCGTTTTTTGCAAACTGTCCCCAAATGTGATGGTTTTTAGGGTGCGGACTAATAAATTACTGTCGACTTCTCATTTTTGAGATACAAAGTAATTTGCTATTCTTCATATGAGGTTGCGTGTGCTAGCCACGCCCCTTCATTGATGCTTAAGTATAGCATGTTGGAAACCAAGCACATTATTTGTTCCTTTCCTTTGCTTTGTTAATGAGGATTATGGTGCAACGAGGATGCCCTCTCATAACATTCTAAAATTTCTCACCTTATAGAAATCATAATTGAGCAGGCTCCATCAATCAAACTATATCTTAAACTAGGGTTCGATATCTCCCAGTATCAGTATCAGATCTCATATCACTATCATCCTATTGCGGCATTGGTATGCGCGGTTCAGGATGGTACGAAACAACATAACAAATATTGGTGTTTTGCAAACACCATACCAATATGATAGGATACATCTTATACCATTATGGTGGGGTATGCTCTATATCAGACGGTATAAAGTGATATGGCAAACCATACTTTTTGAAAGAGTGAGTCAGCACTCATGCATGTTGCAAAATTGGATGCTTCAGAAAAAACGTCGTTCTAGCGAGAGACCAGCTTAAAGCACTGTTTGGTTTGCGAGCCACTCTCTCATCACGATAGGATGTTCCCAACTCCGACCATTTTCACACCAGAAATTGTTTCGAAAAATACACTGGAAATTATAACTACTGCATTTTTTCTACGTAAATGTTAACTAGTTTGTCCATCAATTTAATTATAAGAATACCAACTATTAGGTTGAGGTCATATGATAAAGAAGAAGGCTTACACCAACATCACCACCGTCTTGGAGAGCAGAGTCACCACGCCAAAGCACACGCTGGTTAGGCGGCAGTTTCCCGGATCTCTGCGCTTCAAAATAGAGCAAGGATTGCTGGAGGGCCTGTTTATATCCAACTTGAGCACGTCCCTGCCCTACAAGGAAAACCCAAGCCCAACAAAAGAAACAGCCTTAGAGCCATTTTGATTTCTCCGAAGCTCTTAACTGTGGTTTTCGTAAGAGTATGCCAAAGTATTTATACACTTAGCACCATAAATTCTTTTCATAACGCCTTTTTTTGGGAGGGGGGGTGGTAACTGTTTGATAAATTACTTTATCAGGCCTCTGGGTTCTGCCCAAAAACATCGAATTCCATTTTTTTTCTTTTTTGAAATGTTTGATGAGACTAAATCAGGCAGATTTACCGTGATGTAATCATTTAGTTTGTCTTTCTAAATTTTGAAGGAAACTTCCATATAATTTAAGGACAATACTATTTTACTTGTTGGGTGGTAAAGACCTTCCGCTTAAATCAAAAAAAAAAAAACCTTATCCTCTAACTCGTTCAAGGAACGAAAGAATAGGAATTTTGTTTGATGTGGATAGATACTGTAATGATATTACCATTTTGTTTGGTAGGAATTTTGTTTGATATGGATAGATGCTGTAATGATATTACCATTTTGTTTAATATTTCTCCTTTACCACTTGAGCTATAATCCTATCTCTCATTGGGACAATCACTTGGAGCTGCTTGAAAGAGAGGAATGCAAAAAATTTCTTAACAAATATTCCTCTCTCAGTTCTATAGCTTATGAATGTATCAGCATGTTTAATCTTTGATCTAATTTAACATGAAGGAAACTCAAATCTAGAATATAGAAAATTTGATCCAAATCAAGTCTGTACCAGTACTTGTTTAAGACTTCTGTTCTTGAATATTAGTCTCATGTTACAGATTCCCAAACTACAGGAAAAGCTTTGCAGTTTCTGATCTTTTTTATCTATTTGAAGCTTCATTTTTTTATCTATGTAAGTCACTAGAATGTGGCTGATTGTGGATCTTTCTTTTTTTCTTTATTTTACCTCCTTCACTTCTCTGTATTCCTACTTCACTCTACTTACTATTCTTTTCACTTTGTAAATATCTGATTACTGAATAAATGCTGGGTGCCTATGTGCCTCTCTTGGACCTTAAAAAAAAAAGATATTACCATTTACTTGTCATCAATATATTAGTGCCCATAATGCTTTATGCTTTTAATGCAATCAGATCTCATATAAAATTTCTTTATTTATTTTGAAATAGTAAATCATGTCTTTATATGTCTTTTTGTGGAAACTCTAAGTATTGCCGATGTTGTAGCAAGGTACCTATGAGCGAGATTTATGTGGATTTTGGTTTTTTCCTCCCTTTCATATATATACATATATATATACAAGCGAGATTTTCTATACCATTTGAAACCAACCTCCCAATTGACCAGGATGCTTGTGGACATTCCACAGTGAGTCATATTCCTTAATTGCAGTAAATTTTGTAGCTAGCTATATTAGATAATTCAAATTTGGGATTCAGTTTATGAGGGAAAGTATCATGCTAGCTACAGCAATCTCCATTCACCTATTATACCAAACTAGGTGCTTGGATGATTTGCTACCCAAAATTTGGCCGCTGAAACAGGATATGCATGGTTTTTTTTTTTTTGTTTGTTTGGAAAAGTTCTCTCTTTTGAGAATCAAAGTAGGCAGCACATCAAGTTAACATTTTTTTCCCCTTCCTGCTAGAGAGAAAGGGAAGAAGGCCAAACCATACCATAATTATCAAAAATCCCGAACCTCTGGTTGCTAAGCAGAGGGTTAGGACCACCAGATCAAGTCCTAATTCATGCATATCATGTTACATGTTAAAAATATAGTTATTTTTTAACAAAATAAGGGTTACATGCGTATAAACGGACGAGTGACTGCAAATTAAACTGCGAAAGAGAATGCTAAACTAGTTGGCAAGAAAAGAATCAGCCCTACACATAGTTCACTATGAGTAACATTGAGCAGCTCCAAGCCAAAAACGAGAACAAGACAAATAGTATGAATCAATAAAATAAAGAGACCTAACACAAAACCAACAAGAGGGAACAAGAGATAGCCGACGTGCAGTCCTAGCTAACTTCCAGTAGTTTCCATTTTCTATTCTTGAAGTGACTTCTGAAGTTTGAGTTTTTAAAGTCGAAAGGTTTAACGTGTCAATTCTGAATATCCGGTTCTGCATTGGTACATGGCTTGTTCTTCGTCCCTTTGAAAGTAGGTCGGTGAAATTCTTCACAAAAATATCAGGAAGTATAATTCTCAATCACAGAGAGTGGGGTGAGTTTGTGTCTTTCCATTTAATTCTTGATATGATGGGCTCTGGTTGATCCATCTTCAGAGTTCTCCAGACACCTACATATATATATATATATATATATATATAGATTCTGCTGAGTGGGAAGTTCATTCCCAAGCTTTCTTTTCAATAGTCATTTCATATTTAGTCTATGATCCTTGTACAAAACTATGCCTAACTATTTGTTAAGGAGTCAATATAAAATGTTTAAATGCTTGAATACTGGTTGGCCATGGACCAAATTCCGTTCTTGTACATTGTCACCAAGTATGTGAAATATCAAATCCAAATGATTCACCCAACCTACTCTTCTTTCTATGGCAAAAATTACGATCTGGTGATTTAAAAATCTCAATTGTGCGACTAAGTACGCCAATAACTTATCAGACAGAATTTCTTCAGGCTATAACCTAAAATAGGTTCTCAAAAACCTTGGTCAAGTTGGTTCACTAAGACTGGATGTGTGATTTTGAGCTAGGTGTACTTCGGGCTTATCTTTTATGTCATGACTTGAAGTCAGGTGGATGTGGGTCTCCCTTTGCAAGTATTCTAGCAAATCGATTGTCACACCATGGAGGCTGATGCTTTCCTATTCCAACTACCAAGATTGCTTTGAGCTGTTACTCCACAGTAAATTACAAGGAAAAGTTATGATGTTGTTGGAACAAGAAAGGATCATAGTTTATTAATTATGGTTAGCATGGAAGAAAGAATGCTACAAATATTACGTGGAAGAGTGGGAACTAGGAGAAGGATTAGCCTAGAAAGCAATCTTTAAGTTGGGAAGTTCTTTTCCACTCTAGGAACGAGGACTCCGATTAAATCTAGAACAATTCAACTTGAACAGAAGAAGCCATACTGTGGTTGGTACAAGACAAATACAGGTGGAACAGCAAGTGAACATGAGAGGGCTGGAAAAGTTTATCATCAAAAAAAAGAGAGGCTAGAAAAGCAGTGTGATTATGAGCCAGGAGCCCATGACACAGTAAAGCCAGTCTGGGCTTTGGCCGGCAAGTGGCGTTAGGTGGAAGTCGTTCAAAAAGTTGAACTATCAACTGTTGGAAAAGGTATATAAACGGCAAGGCACGGAGGAGCTGGATGCTTGTTATTGAAGTCTTGGATAGGTCTCTTGCCTGATACTAGTTACAGAGTCTTGGCGAGGTTCATTTGGAATTCATCATCTAGGAGTTCGTCCCATGGATGTGTAGACAGTTTTAACAATTTAAAAAGCAATCACCACCATGATGCAGTTTAAGTTGGTTCTGGGAAAGATCATTCTTAGGCTTTTGCTCACTAAATTTTAAGTCAAAGTTAATGTTAGTCACCAACCACAGTGCTGCATTTTTTTTACTGAACAATATCCAAAACAGTATATCTCTATTGGATATGATCGTGCATCAAAAAGTTCAAATTGTGTCTCCTTTGATGGTACAGAACACTTAATATGATACAGCAAATTCTGGGTCCATGAAGAGTCTTTTTTTCCTTTTCATGGTCTTATGTAATTCCTAATTATCTGTATTTAAAATTAGCTCATACTTAAAAAATATAAGACTACTGCAAAGTAGGAGGAGACCAGGAAAGACATGCTCTTGGCCCCATAGCTGACCTTGTACCATGACATGCATCCACCATCAGTATTATATTGATAACAAGCCTATCCATAATAGACGTGTGTTTATATTTATAAACGAATTTCTACTCTGTTTTTTTAGTACCCACTACATTCTCTTCATCTTTCATCAGATTATATGTTTCAGCCCCACCAACCGTATCAGATGTCTCATCTTGAAAGGGATACTTCAATGAACAAGAACAGACGCAACGGTTACCTGACATTCCTTGGAAGTTGATACATATATCTATCAAAGGAACTGGTGGAACAGGAGAGACCCTCTAACGTCAGTTGGTGTTTGCTCTCTCTTGAAGAGAAAGTGATTTCCCTCCAGCCATCCCTCAAACCTGCACGCAAGCCAATGCGTAATTCCTCACATATTAAACATATGGGTGCAGGATTAGCAGGTTGCTTTATTTTACTTTGTTCAAATACGAAGCTAAATGGTGCATTCCTAAGCTGGGATTTATTAAGTTTCTACGATCCATCCACAGTCCCTCTCAAGGACTTGGTGAGATTGGTTGGTGGCTCTCACAAGCGTTTGGTTCGGAGCTACTTTATTTGAGTACCTGAAAGCGCGTGGGTACAGTTTGAAGTACATGATGGGGACACCAGAGAAAGGAAAACTTAGGGAGATTGAATTGGGATCTGGCAGCCACACTTAGAATAATGGAAGGTGGTCAAATGTTAATATCTTCCGTTATTTCATGGGAACATTTGGCGTAGCAGCGCCACTTTACTCAAAAGGAAGTATTGGCTTGTCAAATATCTTGTAGGGCCGTTAAGGACCACAGGATCTCCTTGGATGGATTCCTCCTACCCGAAGCATTAGATTCAATGATAGAAACTTAAAATGTAAGACTCCGAATTGTAATACATGGGAACCATTTTTGGTGGTATCGACATCTCCAAGTCCTTGTGGTCCGTCCTCCAGGGGAGAATAAGCTACTGATTAGACAATTTCAGGTTGATAGGCTAGCGAATTGGCACTGATGGTGTATGATTGAACTCCCACTCTTCGCTAAAGGTTTTGGATTGTGCTGCATTTGAAAGTCGAAACATCATCATGACCATCCTATGCGTTTTAAAAGTTCATGGTTTCTCTTCAACTCTTCTATCATCTACTCCTTTGACCACTAATATGTACCACGCTCCTTTGGGCTATGTCATATTAAACCATATTCAGCTACTCCTTCAACCCATACTTTATTGAGAAACTACCATCAACTCAATAAGGCATTCAAGCCTATAGCATGATTTGTTAATGCAAGAGACCTCAAGTCAAATCTTGCCTTCGCTGCATCTTGTTGTGTGAATAAAAATTAGATGAGTTTTGCCCATTTCTTCTTTAAATATGCACATATAAATAATCATACATACATACAGATTATATATGTGTGTGTACAGATTTGGCTATACTCAAGTGGATTTCCACATAGATTTAATTATGTCTAGAATAAAGGTTGCATATCGATGATCCAAGTCAGTGAATGTGATCTCCTAATTCTAAATTGCTCACGTATCAAACATCATGTGATTTTGAATCCCAACCTATATATCAAATGAAAAAAAAATTAGATAATTTAAATAACATGAAACTATATGTATTTTTTTATCACATGGATTAGGGATCTCCAATCATATGATTTTTAGTGTGCAAGAAATATTTTTGATCAATTGTTTATATTGTATCATTCTTGTATAGATGCATTGTAAGAGTCAGAATACAAAATATTCAAAATTAAGTAGGAGCATCTATTGCAGTCTCATATCACAGTTCTGGTATGGTTGGCCACATAAGCTGCCATTTAATTAGCCACACTATTAACTGTCCTGTAATATATATTACCTCAAAAAAAATAAAAAAGCAAAGCACACCATACACTAACAATCTTATACCAGGAGTGTGGTTTGGCATCTGCAGTTGATGAAGCTAAAAACCGCCTAATGACTATTAAGAAGTCAAGGTTGTAAGCCCTCAAAGGTACCATAGCATATATTAACTTTCCCGTACAATACGCAATTCTGCCATTGAGACCGTTATGCAGAAGATTCTTTACCTATAGCTGTGAGAGAACCCCTAGCACTCCTGATAATGAAGCCCATTCCACCAAAGATATCTCTCTCTTGTACATTGCCATCAAAGTTAATTTTGAAGAAGCAAAGGGTGATGGCTCTTAAGAGACATATCTTATCGATAGAATATAAAATTTGCAAGAAAACAGCCACAAATTATCCCTATTGTCAAAAATCCCTCTTGAACAATCTCCTAGATAAACTCTTAAGCCAGTATAGAGGCCCTAAAAAGAATCAAGTTGGGACATTGATAATCTGAGTTGGAGACCTCACTACAAGAAATTTGGTTTTTAACGATGAAATTTTAGCGACGAAATTTATTTCGTCGCAAATAATTAAGCTTTTACAATGAAATTTAAATTCATCCCCAAAAATCAGGTATTTGCGATGAAAAAAATTTCGTTGCAAAAAGTTATATCTTTTGCAATGAAAATTTCATTTTTGTTACTGGAAGTTAATCTTTAGCGACGAAATTTATTTTCGTTGTAAAAAATAATTTTTTTGTGATGAAATTTTTTTCGTAGCAAAAAAATATTTTTCTGCGACGAAAAAAAATTTTGTCGCAAAAAAATTATATTTTTGTGATGAAATTGATATTTCGTTGCAAAAAATAAGAATTTTTTCGATCAATTTTATTGTATTTAGCGACGAAACTAGTTCATTGCTAAATTTTATTTGTTGAAAAAATTTAAATATTTTGCGATGAAAATTTAATATTCGTTGCTAGAAATTAATCTTTC
>KE504727.1:677552-694758 GCA_000441515.1 Elaeis oleifera
CTCTCTCTCTCTCTCTCTCTCTCTCTCTATATATATCCACTCCTCCATCTTCTCCCCGTCCTATCGTGCTTCCAACAAAATCTGAATTTCCTGTTCCTCGAGAACAAGCTATCAATTCCAATTCGTTCGCGATGCTTTTCTCTCGCAGGAAGTCGTCCTCCCTTTTCACGCCGGAGCCGTTCATGATGAAGCAAGCGGCGTTTAATGGACGGAAGAACGGCAACCTGTCGATCTTCGTTGTCGTCTTCTCGGTCTTCCTCTTCGCCTTGTTCATGTACAACGAGGACGTCAAGTCCATCGCCGAGTTCCCTTTCTCCTCCAGAAGCAGAGCCAAGTCCCAGGAGGTCTCCCACCAGCACCAAGACCCCTCTTCCGGCCAACAAGGAGGCAAGCCCAAGGGCACGGAGAGCTCGACTACGGAGGTGGAAACCCGCCAAGACGGGGGAGAGGAGAGGCGCCGTACCAAGGTGGTTTTCGCGGACGAGGACGGCCCTGCAGGGGTGCGGCTGCCGGTGATCAAGGAGGTGGAGGAGGCGGCCCACGAGGAGCGAGCGGCCGGGCCCAAGGAGAAGATTAAAGAAGAGGAGAAGTTGGGAGAGAAGGAGGTGGAGGAGGATCGGACGGTTGTGGTGGAGAGGACGGTGGTGAGCGTACCGGAAGGTGCGATCTGTTCACCGGCCAGTGGGTGTACGACAACGTGACGCGCCCAATTTACAAGGAGCATGAGTGCGAGTTCCTCACGGAGCAAGTTACGTGCATGAGGAATGGCAGGAAGGACGATTCCTTCCAGAAGTGGAGGTGGCAGCCTCGGGATTGCAACCTGCCTCGGTGAGTGTTTGAAAAAAAAATTTTTTTTTTAAAAAATTGGGTTCTGCCATGTGAATCGTGGATTTAAATTTGGGTGGATATATATATATGTATGTCTGATTTGGAATTAAGGTTTGATGCGAGGATATTCATGGAGAGGCTAAGAGGGAAGAGGCTGATGTTTGTGGGGACTCGTTGAACCGGAACCAGTGGGAGTCCATGGTGTGCCTGGTCCAGTCCGCAGCTCCTCCGGGCAAGAAGACGCTTGTTAAGAACGGCTCGCTCAATGTCTTCCGACTCGAGGTAACTCACCGGTTCATTTGCGTCAAAAGCCGTGCGACCATACGGCTTATTGCGAATGAATGGCTGGCTACTCATTTTGACGAAGTGATTGATTAGATTGAAATTGTTTGGAATGTGAAGGAGTATAACGCAACGGTGGAGTTCTACTGGGCGCCGTTCCTGGTGGAATCGAACTCGGACGATCCAAACCTGCACAGCATTCAGAACCGCATCATCATGCCGGAATCGATCAAGAAGCACGGGAAGAACTGGAAGGGAGTGGACTACCTCATCTTCAATACCTACATCTGGTGGATGAACACCTTCAATATGAAAGTCCTGTGAGTATTTAGCTGTGGAATATATGGTGTTCGGGTAATTCTTTCATGCTTGCTTCTAATGGTGGATGTCTGGCTGACGGAAATCTCTTTTGGATCAAACAGGCGAGGATCTTTCGATGAGGGAGCAACAGAGTATGACGAGATGGACCGGCCTAAAACCTACAGAAGGGTGCTGAAGACATGGGCTAAGTGGGTGGAAAAGAATGTGGATCCCAAGCGAACGATGGTGTTCTTCGTGAGCATGTCTCCTAACCATATCAAGTAAGGACCGCATCTCTCGCTCACCTCTTTCATTTCCTTCTTCTTCTTCTTCTTCTTCTTGGCCTCACTTGTGGTCACCGGATCCCAACAAAGTAGAAGACAACAATCACGTCCGTGCCCTTAGCCAGCCAGCCAACTTAGACCCGTCTTCATGGTCCACAGCCCTCTCTCACTGGTGGCCTAGAATAGTGGAGGAAAGAAAAGCCACAACTAATAATGTTGATGGATTTAGATGACTTGGATGGCAGGATAGGAATAGAAGCAAAGCAGCTACACTAACTAGCAACAATAATAGTTCCTTGTACCAGCCAATATGCATATCGAGCTGTCCTGGATGCCAAGGCTGGCTATCCAGGTGACCCTGTGGCTAGCAGAATCTTTCCATGGTACCACTATTGTTACTAGTGAAGAGAAGACCCCAGAAGTCTTTTGCTCAATTATTTATGGTTAAAGGCGACATGAGTCAAAAAGAAGCCAAGGACACACATCTAGAAAAAGCGATTCGCTCTACAAAAGCGGATCCTTCATATGTAGGCCTCTAACAAACCCATGTGTCGCCCAGTACTCATATAACTAATCCCTTTATTAACTTTTACGATTTCTAACGTGGTAACCACATTCCGATAACGTACTACCTTTCTGGCCAAATAGTCTATCCTAATCTAATTAGCAGACAATCATTACACGTCCTGATCTGAAGAGCTTTGTCTCGAAGCAAATAATTTGCTCGGAACGCCCTTAGTTGCTATTTGCGATCTCATAACTAATTTATGCGCATGTTATCTTGACATCACAATTAACGACAAAGGGCTGCAGATTATTTAGATTAGATTAGGTTGATTAGCTGTCAGATGTGATGATGTTTATATATATACATTACATATAAAAATATATATATAGGAGCGAGGAGTGGGACAACCCAAACGGGATAAAATGTGCACAGGAGACGGAGCCGGTGATGAGCCTTCCGCACGTGCTGGACGTAGGGACTGACTGGCGGCTATTCGACGTGGCGATAAACGTGACGAGGTCCATGAGGAAGGTGCCCGTCTGGTTCCTCAGCATCACCGCGCTGTCGGAGCTCCGGAAGGACGCGCACACCTCCGTCCACACGCTGCGGCAGGGGAAGCTGCTGACGCCGGAGCAGCAGGCGGACCCGGCCAACTACGCCGACTGCATCCACTGGTGCCTCCCGGGCCTCCCGGACGTCTGGAACGAGTTCCTCTACGCTCGCATCGCCTCCAGCCCTTGGAGCATCTGATCGATGATGCCTCCTTTTTGTTGTTACACTTCCTCTTTTTTTTTCTTGGTAACCCTTGATGATTTATTTTTAAATGCTTGTATTTTGGGATCATCTGGGGGTGGCGTGGCAGACAGCGAAAGGGATGAAAGAGAGAGAGCATCATTCTTAGGACATTGGGAAAGAGATGCAGAGGACTTGTTGAGTTGATGGTTGCCACCGCCATGGTGGTTGTTGTGATACATGGCTTCCTCCAATTGTATATTTCATTTGCAAATGGAGAGGAGAATAAGTACAAACTAAAAAAAGTTTTTTTAAAAAAATCGTACGTATCCATCAGGCTTGTCTTCCATTTAGATGAAACTCCCGACATTGGAAGATCCCCACTTAAAATATCTGAGGAAATAAAAGGCGGAAAGAATAACGTGATTAGAAAAAGTAAGGAAAAAACATGAAACGTCTTTTTTTTTTTTTTTTTTTTTCGTTTTGCTCTTTTCCTTTTGGTTAGATATCAACAAATTTCTTGAAGTTTTATCGCTGGAACGGAATACGCAAAGAGCTTATTTTGGAAGTTACGACTTGCCACGGTGGTTCAAGGTAGAACGGATCAATGCTATTGAGCAGCCTTAGTTTGGTTAGACTAGGTCCAATTAGAGCTTGTTTTTTTTTTTTTGTTGATGAAGGGATGGTCAATATGAATTAATTAGGCGTGTTTGTATCAGATTCAGCCCCACTTCTGTGATTTTTCTCTAAAATAACAATTCCATGGATTCCACACACGTGCTTCGCCATTCATGTATGGTCCAATATATCCTGCTGCTCTCCTGGGCCACAGAGTTCAAAAGGGCAAAGTGGAGAATCGCATAACTCAAATCTGCGACTTGGCGTCTTTTTAAAAGAAACAGACATGAAAGTGGCCACGGGAACTTATAGATGAAAGAGAAACCGAGCAGCAATCAAACCACACCCCACCTAATTTATATTATTACCAAGTAGGCAATTTGGGACCCAGCCAGCAACTAAACGAATTTACTGATTTCTACCATCTGGTGCATCTAATGCAAGATTCATAATTATTGCATGTCCCAAACACGAGGCGGATGAAGAAAATAGTAGCTTAAGCCTTGACAGGTGTAACCAATTCTTATTCTAACCTTTACCAAAAAACATATATATATATATATATCTTACTCCACCGCACTGCCTTATACACGAGGCAGATAAAGAAAGGAGTAGCTTTAGCGTTGACGGGTGCAATCAATTCTTTTTCCACAACACAACCTTTCGTATGTTCGACTGTCATAGAAATTAGAAAGCCAAACCAACCGTGCAAGAAAAAATCAGCATTGCCAAACCAGTATTTTGCTTAAGTGCAAAATTTTTATGACAAATTCATGAATTTGAACAACAGAGAATTTTTTTGATTTGGAAGTAGATTAGTGCAGCACAGAAAAACATAAACAGAATTGATAAATAGAAAGTAACCTGTTGACTCATTCTCATCCCAGATAGGGGATGTGCAATGTACAAATGATAGGATTTCTGCATTTTTTTTCCTGAACTTCCGCAAAACCGGACAGCTTTTGGATATTCATTTTCAGAGACGTATCCCTAGCCACAAAATCTCGTGACATTCCAATCATGCATCATTATCACAAAATGGATAGTACTACAAACTGACATCATTTCTTCAAAACAAATCAGTTTGAGAAACAGAGTTTCAAGAGTATACAATCAGTGACTTGGGTAACAGATCCAACAAGCAGAATACCCAACTTCTGCTATCTATGTAGAAATCATTCCGTTTCTCCAGTGCTTCCTCGAGGCTTTTCCGACATTTCTCATATTCCAGTAGTCACAATTCAAACTACTTTCCATCACATGTTGATTTCAAAACATTGCTGACATTTTTTTGTCTCATTTGTCAGTTATGTCCAAGAAATATCTATACCAGCATTAATTCCCATTTATAATGGCAGTACCTGTAAACTAATATGAATTTTGTCAAAAATATTATTGTTTGTAATTCTTTAACCTTCGTATTCTATAGCATAATAATTCTCGCAATATGCAGGATTTAGAATTAATCCAAATCTTTTGCCTTGCATCCTACTAGAAACATCACACAAACATCATTCATAAGGTACAATCAAGTTGATGCTCATTCATCAGATTTAGTTCCTTCCAAACTCCTCTTACAAGTCCATACCGACCTCCCATATAAACGATCGAGCAAGCCTTGAAAAATTATGAGATCCCAAAACCTTGTCAAAAGCTAATCCATGATATCCAATACCTCAGTTGCATTTATTGTTACTGAAACCCATTACAGAACCCCAGTGACAACTCTGATACATTTGTATGAAACAAAATGCGCCCAGAAAAACAAGCTAACCTAGAAATGTAAGAGCAAATTATAGATATAAAAGATAAAATTTCAGTGTTGACATTTTTGAGACTTAACCATTACTGCAGACAATGCAAGAGTAATTTATTTATCCTTCTTTTTTTTAAAAAAAAAAGAAGAATAGGTAAGTCATATCTCCACTAAAAGCACTCAGTGACACCTAATCAATAGTAAAAATATCTAGAAAACATCAGTTTTACGTTTAGATGCTCCATCACTGAAGGATTGCATGTTCATGGGCAGGATTTGCCCAGCATTCAAGCAGGCCATGCCTCCATAATTAATCATGGTATGATACTCTGAATCAAGACGCAACTAGCATTCAGTATTATGAGAAGGTCGAGAACCCTGCTTTACAAGTGCTTATAGTCCGGTCTATCATTAATGTTTGTATCTTGACTGGCTTCTTTTGGGTCCTTGATTAACCCCAGGCACCGGAGCAATCTGTGGTGAAGCATTTCATAAGAGCTCCAAGTCAAATTACACTGAAATGACTGCATCCATTTACTTATTTACCAGTGTCAATTCTATGTAGTTTATAGCTTCAGTCTCTAAATTCCTTCCCATGATCAATAATCAATTAACAGGATTAATCAATACAATGGTAGATGCTCAAACAATATCAAATGGTATTTACCTACTTGATCTATTATTCATACAAGGGGCATACATTTCTATTCTAACATCAAACAAACATTTATACCTTAACATATATTCTCCTCAAAAACCTCCTACTTAGTATTTACCATACAAATATTATACTCATACCCAGGAATATTAGAAACCATAATCAATTCTTCCATTCGCTAATTGGTCTTACACAGGATTTTCTGACTACACCTTGATGAACCGGCATGTACTCATATTCAGGTGATATAATCGTCTAAATGATTACAAAGTAGACTGGAAAAATTGAAAATACAAGCCATATGCATCACAAAGGGTGTGAAAAGCGGAGTGCACTCAATATCATAGATGCAGTAGTTCAATCAACACCAGAGGGCAGTTTAATTTACAGTAGTACAATTTCACCAGCTGCAATAAAGAAAGTCATTTATGCAAATTAAATGATGCAGAATGTTGGTCAAACCAGCCCTCTATACCTTTTCTCATGGCTTTGATAATTTGGCTGAACAGATGATAGGCAACAACGAGCAGTTTCCACCCATGAAACAGAAGGCTCATGAAGAACTAATTGCCATAACACTGAGACAGAACTGCACAATAAGACAAGATTTGCTCCTTCAGCTCTGGACAACCATCCTGCTCTAAGAAGTTTTCAGCCTCTTGAAATAAATTTGTCAATCTCAGTGATTCCTTTGGCATGAGTTGTTGGCAGTAACAAGCGCAGCAAAGGAACCATGGACAAAGACATGGGAGCCTTTAGCTTGATCTTCTGAATTGCAGACTTCACAACATGGGGAGGTGGGATGTCATACCAAAGAAGATACCAAGAAAGATGCATAGCATCCATCTGATCCCCATCACTTTGGCTACTGGGCCACTTCCCCAAATCTAAATAGATGAGAAAGTTGTCCCTGAGCTTTTTGGAATTTGCCAGAATCTCTTCAATGCATTTCCTGGTGGATTCCATGAATGTAGACTGAATGATGCCTCTACCATTACAAGACAGTTTGCCACTGATCAAAGCTTCGTTGTATGCTAGTGCAAGCTGCAGGATGGCATGCAACAAAATCTCCCATCAGTACATATAGTTACAGTTAGAACCAATAAAGACATTTTCTAAATTCATTTATGCTAGTGAAGTTTCAGTTATCAAAACAAAATGACAACTGAAATGCTGATTTTAAAATAAAACAGTAAAAAAACTAAGCTGCATGGATTAACATTTAGTTATTGTTTTCAGGGGAACATCATCGGTAAATAACACAAGAAAAACTAACAAAGTAAAAAAGAATTTCATACTAGGTGGAGATATAAGGTGTATGTACTCACACTGAAGAAATAAATGAACCATCTAAGCTCATAGAAACAGGAGGAGTACCCTAATATTGCTTCACGATTATCTAAGAAAGCAGCATGCCTTTCACTCTAGCAAGGTCACTCATTTTTCATATTTTCAAATTCACATTATCAGTTGTTCAAACTAACGCTGCAGCTTCCATGAACCTGCTCTATCTTTGTGTCCTTAGTTCAGCAAGAGAAGATAAAATTACAAGTACTTACCTTTAAACTGGAAAGAAAAAGTGAATCCTGAAAAACAAGAGCACCACTTTTCATCTGTTCCCACATTGATCCGATCATCGTATACCACGATAAATAGACCTGTATACCCAGTCATGAATAATCAGCTCCCTGAAGCATCAATATTTAACAAGAAGAAGGTAACAAATGAGAAAATATTCTATAAAGCCATAAAGTACCTGTAGAAGAGCTGGCCTGTCTTTGCTCACACATTCAAATAGTACTTGTGAGCAGAACTCCTGGAAATTGGCATCAGATCTGCAATTTACAAAATAATTGATTAAATATAGAAGTCAGTCCAAATTTTTCTGTGCAAGGATTAAAATGTTGCATCCACTCCAGTCAATATGGACCAGAGCATATCATTACAGTGACTTAACGGCACATGGCACTACTATGTGCTAAAGCATGTGAGCTAGAGTGTGCCCATGAGTGCTAGTGCCAAGGCATTAAAAATGCCATAAGCTCTGCTAGGGCCCAGCTGGTGTCCCACCGGTAAACAACACTTGAAACCTTGTGCACAAACATGTGCATATGAGAGATTATAATCCAAGAGTTGATTTAACAAAAGAATAAAAATTGGATAAACATAGACAAGGCACCAATGTTTGATGTATTAGTAGGTTGATAGGGTGTTCCACCATCTTGAGTGTCGAGACTAAATGAGTCAAGAAAGGATTGGGATGGGGCAGGACATCTGCCATGCTGAGTGTAGGTATACAAGGCATCTCATTCCACAAAAAAACTAGTGACAGCCGTATCCTATGGTATATAAAAGCTCGCGCTGCTTCATACCCACTGGCACCCGCTAGCCCATATTCAATAGCAATAAAGACCAAGTTACGTCGAACAATTCTGAACCAAGCAATTCAGGTGCCAAACTGGTCAAGAATTGGGAATCGTTTGAGCAATCAAGACAATTTGATCCCTTAAAACCCTTCCAAGCACACCCCCCCCCTGCGCATTCCCTTCTCCAACCATCCACCATGATCGGAGCTTCGAAGCTCCACCATGTGCATCGATCGGTCAATCACTCATCTCGCTTGCTCAATCCCTCATCTTGCTTATTTGGTCCCTTGTCTTGCTCCTTTCAATGCTAATCAATGTCTACCGATGTTGATCGACACCCAAGTAAGCCCTCCCCTTCTCTCCCTCTCTCGCCCCTTCCTCTCCCTCTCCTTGGTTCGGTATGTCCCGGCATGGTACGGTACATGATATGATATACACTTATACTATATCGAACCGATTGCCTACTAGAATGAGCCTAGTATAGGTCCAACAAACCTTATGCTGATGTCTTTTCTATCAAGAGAAGGGCAAGGCATAACAAGCCTAATAGCTCAATTAAGCAATCGTGTGGATGTGCCACCGGCATCTAGAGACCCAGAAAGAAGATAAAAGGGGGCTATGATGAAGATGATAGTAATGTGGTTCAGGTATCTTGACCTTCAAAGATTTTCATTACTCTCACACTGTTTGAGAGAAGGATGAGAAGCAAGGTGCAGCCAAGGCTACCAAATATTCTACCACTACTAGTAAACTAGAGTCCCATATGGAAACTAAAAACAAGGAGTTCGAAGGTAAAATGCAAGAATTTAAAGGAACTGTAAATGAAAAAGACAATTGCAAATCAAAGCTGAAGATAAAGTCTAATTCTTTGAGTGGTGAAAAGGCTTCTAATTCATATTACAATCTATTATTTACACTAGAAGACACGATATTGTAACCACCCACTCCAATGATAGTAATTCATGTCTAGCCATTACTTCTGACAATTTTGACAACTAATGCCAACTATCATCCACAACTCACTAATCCAATCAAGGAAAAGGAAGAATTCCTTCAATCTGCTCAAATCAAATCTCACAAAAGAAATTTTTTAAAAAAAATTAACGATAGGATTTAGGTCCCCTTTTTTTCATCCATGATTCAAAAATTGAGATACATATTGCATCTATTTATAATAATAAGGTCTACCCTTACATAATCCAGGTTGGACTCCTTTCCTAGTTCGAATATGACTGGCTTCCAAATAATAAATATGACTCGTAGAAATAAACATAAAAAATGATAAAATCCTTCAAAAAATGGATCTTAACTCTTACAGCAACTTTGCCTGCTAATGCTCCTAATTCTTCCTGAATCATAAGATACTCCAATCAAAGCCTTTTCCCGACAAAAAAAAAAATCAATTTGACCAGTCCGTTTCGAGGTCCAAATGATGGAATTCGGTCCTCTCTCTTCTTTCCTCTCTTTCCTTCCCTTCTCCCTCCCCCCTCCCCACCAATTTCTCGATTTGAAGACTAAAACTGTCCCAGTCAGCCTCCAATATGGCTCGATATATCCCCAACAAGGCGGTTCAGGATGATCCCGCCAACCTTGCTCGCATTTATCCTAACAACTGGATCTTGTATCATTTGTCAAATCGATAACCATGCTAGATCGATCTCATCTCACAATTGGTTTTCACTCAGTCTGCCCATGATAATTTATCCGTGCCGTTTCTCTCGGCTTATATAACGGTGCTCCATGCTAAGGTACCCTCAAACCAACTCAATCAACTCCCCTATATGGTGCTTGCTGCTTCAGCCTATCAAACGATACCTTATCCTTGGTGAGACCGCATAATATAAAAGTTTCCGATCTCATTTGGTTCCAGATTGGAGACCCCTCAAATCATATCCCAGAATCACCACACGTATGGTGATTCCCAGGTGTCAGAATGTGGTGTAAACACCTTGGTAAGGACTGTTGCATCCAAGTTGTCCCTGCTACTGAAATATATTCCTCTGACCTAGTTTGTCAATAAAGTTGCAACTTTAGATAAGGTAGTACCACAAATATTCAGCTGACATGGCAATACACGAATCTAAGCCAATGATTCCTTTCATTGCATGCTAAAAATCAAATACACTACAACTGAAACTGCAAAAACTACACTTTGAAAAGAACGCTACCAAGATAAGTTCATCAAACAAAGAAATATTTCAATTTATGGTAACAACCAGTGAACAATTTGAAAGGATCAAGAGAAGGATGAGGCACTTGCCTGTTGTTCCAGTAGGAGTCGCAGCAAAGTTGGGCAAAAGCTATCAAGCTTGGATCAGCAGAAAATGTACCAACCAACTGATCAACCTTAAATGAACCAGGCTCACAGTTACTACCAATTTCTGTAGTCGAACTGCACAACTCTGATGCATCGCAAACCTGTAACCAGGAATGATGCTTTAATAATACATCAATATATCTGGAAGGGGAACCAGCAATTAGTTCCAACCTTGTGCATTGCCCGGAAAGCAAAGACTGACATCCAATTGGGTCATCCACATAAGAACAAGATCCAACTTTCCGCTTTATATATAGCAGACCACCATTAAAAGGGTCACCCTTATCTCCCGATCTCCACCAAGGCTTATCTTTTAAGAAACACCAAAGACATGAAAATTACCACTGAAAAATTTGTTAACGATGAGCAAACTGAGCTTAAGAAAAGGGACATTTCCCCATTAGCATACCTTCAGGTGCAAGCTCTACAACTTGAGGCCAATATCTAGGCCCACAAACTTGAACACTCTTCAGCTGTCAGCAGAATGAACATCATTTCATTCAGGATATAACTTCACCATCTGGCATCTAGAAATAATAGATGTATATTTTTCCACATGCGCATTTTTCTCCAAGATCTTCATTTGTTTTTGAAGGGACTTATGTCCATAGGGCAGACCAAGTTATACATGGTTCTCTCTCCAAATACTACATTAAATAATTCAGCTCATGCAGAATTTACTACTTCTAGTGTTTTCACAAAGAACTTGATTTTGCAAAAAGCTTCCACTTGATGAAGGACCCAATGGGCCTACGCTGACTTTTCTAAGGTTATTTTTAGATACATACCAGAGAGCGTTCTGGCAGAATGCAGGGCGTCACTTCACAAAAGGTTGTCTCAGCATAATGATCCGTTCTCTGACAGTCACTTCAAGGGGCAATAAACTGGCAGACCTGTATCAACATCTACTGTCTGTACCCAACGAGATTCCGCAGCAATTACATATAAATGCCTGAAGGCCTAGAATAATTGCCACATCAACTAGTTAATGAGGAGAATGATGAAATAGTTGATGAACCTTTTAACGCAGAAAAGCCTAGCATACCTGAAGGTGGCAACGATTGTCGTTTGGTCCAGTAGGCAGACGAGGGTAGAGAGTGTTTAACAATGCAGCAATCGCACTGTTTCCAGTTGAAAAGGTTTGCATACCACCGCCAAGAAACAAGAATCCAATGGCCAAGTTTACCTACAATGCATAAAGAAACTCAGGAGAACGATATCTAGTTTAATGAACTTGAACCAGAGTTTAAATTTGTCTTATGTGATGAATCATATTTGCTTGATGATATTTCATCCATTGGCAGTAAACAAGACATAATAAAGAAGAATTTCAAGAATAACTTTAATCATTTTCTCACACAAGTGCAACACATTGCTAAGCTTGCACGGGAAGAAGATAAAAGCCACTGTGACTCACAAGATCATACTTTAATGAATTCCAACCAAAGGTTTGAGTTGTCCAAATTAACGATTCACATGTTCAAGGATTTTTTCCAGTTCGGTATTCAAGAGTAAAAATCACACATGACATCTCACATTGGAGACTACAAAGTGCTACAAAGCAAGAATTTGACTTGCAAACCTTGTATCCAAAAATAAATGGAATAGACCGTAGACAGGAAACAACTCAACTTGGAAACAACATAAGAAACATATACCTTTACTATATTTGACAAATTTACATTTAACTTATTGCCACCATAGATTTGATACATGTATGTTTGCCTGCCATCATCTAGGCATACTAATGCAAAATGCTACGTTACCTTTAATCATAATATTTACATGAGATGTTTGTTGGCACCATTAACCCAAACCTGGTAACTTTACCTACCAAAGATTGGTGCCTAAATTAAATGGGCAACAGCATATAACACTTTAGGTTATAGATGTGCCTTGCTGTGTTTATATATGCTAGAGTATAAGAGCATTCAAAATCCACGAACCAAAAGTTACAAAAATATATATTATCCTTAAACCCACCTGTCATGTTTCTTCAAAAGCTAAGATAAAGCCAAGAAAAAACAAAAGGAGAATGATGAGAAAATAAAGTCGAACTGGTCACAACCCATCAAAAAAGACACTCAATAAGTGGCAGTATCTAAAAATATAACAAAATATGAAATACCCAAGTACTATAAAGGGATACATGCATTTATTATTTATTTACAAAATAAAGACATGACAAACATACTGCGATCTGAATTCCATAATGTATATGCCCATCTGCAGAACTTCGGCCACGAAGGTATCTCAATAATCGAAATGTTTGCAGATGTCCAGAACCTGCCATAACCTAGCCCCACATAACACATTATTTAGAAATGAGATTTAAAACAAATCAAGTTTAAACAGACGTTATAAGATTGATCAACTAAGAAATTAGAAACAGGCAGTGGTTGAAACCAATGGCCTTACATAACCATATGAGTGGAAGGAAAATTGATGAAGGCACGTCGACTGCAACTTAAGTTGAATATATCAAGTAGTAACAGATACTTAAATGGGGTTGCTTTCTTTCTTGGGGGAAACATAAATGGTGTTCCTTAATGGTCATGTGCTTTTGAGATTCACTTGTTTGGACCACACTAAGGCCAGTAATGTTGCATGGTCAATATGATGGGAAATTGAAACAAAACAACAATCGTAAATACAACTACCGTATGGATCGAAGTAGAGTTTTATGGGTGTTCTGATGATCTGTACAGTTCAGAGGTATTTTCATTATTTGGTATTCTACTCTGGTCAGGTCTTATTTGGGACAGAATTTGGATCATTTTGGTTTGCTGGTCCTACATGTAATGGTAGTTATTTTACAGGGGATTTTGGAAAGGGACATGAGGTGTCAGGTGGGGTTGGGTGAGAAGTTTGACCTTTGAGGCATGAAGCTTCTCCAAGAAGCCTCTAGCTTTAAATCGGGACTTAAGAGGCCTTTTTTCAAGGGGCTTTTTTGTTCTGCTGTTTTACTCCAGAGTCACTACTCTCTCAGCAAGTATATCAAGTATTGGAAGTGAAGGTTTTGTTGGGTCGACCCGCAGCACCTTCCAATCCCCATGTCGCTGCATCATGAGAGGTCATGCATTCTCTGCTGTTTGCCTTTCTTTTATGATCTGTGAAGGTCCAGATCTCAGGTACTTATCTGAAGAAATACCTGATGTTTGTAATCTAAGGTTTATCTCAGATTTTGTTCTTAGTTGGTAATTGGTTATTTACCATTCTGCATTGAATCTGCTCCTAACCTGTGCTTTGATTCATGAAAAGAACCTTGTCTGTCTGTTATTTAGTGGAGTTATTTCTCTTTTGGAAACAATATGCTTATTTCTATTATCAGTTCACTTCAGAAATCAAAATCATAGATTCAAAAGGTTAAGAAATCAAAAACATAGATGCAAACAAGAATAGTGTAAACATATGAAAGTATTAAAATGGATAAATCAAAAACAGAAAAGGCTTTTAGAAATGAATGAAGCACAAGTCTCACAGTTGTTGACTACACTCACAGATAATTGGTCAAGATGTGATAAGACGTATAGAACAAAGATTTGTGAGGAGGCCAAATGATAAGGAGAGTTTTGATTTGGATCCAAGTAAAATTGAAGGCAAAGTCCACAAAACTTGGATGAAAAGTTTGACTAACAAAGGAATTTCAAAGAGCTTGTGCCATCCAAGGGCATGGCCCTTAAAAATATATATTGAATCAAGTGGTTCTAAATCAAAGAAAAAAAGAACAAATTACAAAAGCCTCCTTGAGGCTTATGTTAATTACACTTACATCCAATAATTTATAAACATACACTTACACCCAATTAAGTTTACAGCATTAGCAGAACCATTTACCTCATGTGAAAAGACGAAATTGCCTTGGGTGGAGAGGATGCACATTTTTTTGTATAGTGGCTGTTATGTCACTTAAGGTTATTTTGATCATTTCTGAATTTTTTTCCATCATGGTATTTTAGCCCTATTTAAGGTTAATGGTCTAACTAATGTTCAATTAAGTTATGGGCAAAGTATTGGATAAAAATAAACCTCTGGCGGGTAAGCATAGGTTTCCCAAACTATTGGGTGTAACTGTAATTTACCTATAATCTCAAGGGGTTTTTTGTAATTTATTCAAAATAAAAGATGCAAAAAATTTATTTCTCAATTATCATGGCTATATTCTTAGTTAACTTATAAATGATTAAATTTTCATATTCTTCATTTATTGGTCAATGTCAATAGTTGAATTTCAAAACAAATGGACAACTTAGAGAGACAAAAAAAATATTATAACTCAATAAGCACAAAATTCATGATCATTTTAAATTAGCCAATATCAAAAGAATCATCGAAAATAGAAATACAATATAAACTACCAAAATTTAAGAAAATGTAACAAATAAATAATATATGCTAGATTGGTCATAAACTCACAATTGTGTTCATAACCATGGTAAGCCATACCACGCCAAACCATCCAGTTCTGTGCATATCAAACCATCTGATCCGATGTATATTGAACTAAACCAATGGAGAAACAAGACAGTTCAACTATAACCTATAATGTGCTAAATAGGCCGAACCAACACTAATTCGATTAAACCCCTCTAGCTCAATTGAAGCCCACCCGACTCAACCTTTTGATTAAAACCCTTGGCTCGATTCGCAATCTCTCGAGAGAAACTCCTCCCCTGCCGCTCATGATCGTAGCACCTCTCTCCCCACCCCTGGCATTGCCAATAAGTGTCCTCTTCCTCCTCCGCCTCCTCCCTCTCCCTCTCTCTCTCACACACACACACAACTAGGATTAGGGTTAGGTTTTGTCGAGGGCACCCCAAATGGCACAATACGAACCCATACCATGCCGAATCAGTCACCCGCCAATACGCTCTCTGGTACCGATTCAGTAGACCTTGTTCATAACCATTTGAGGGAAGAACTATCCTATCTAATTTATAATGTTCCAATAACACCACAAATACATACAAAGTTTAATAAAACTTTATGACTAACTGATAGAAGCATAGTGTTTTTTGATTAGCAAACTTACTATAACGAAATATGATACTTAAAGTTCATTAATCAACCAAACTGAACACAAGTATTCCATGAAGGTGACTCAGAGCATTTAGCACATTAAGCAAACTTACTATAATGAAAATATGATGTTTAAGTTCATTAATCAACCAAAGTGAACACATCAAGTATTACATAAAGGTGATCTGGAGCACTTAGTATATTGAATTTAGAAAACATCCAAACATGGAATAATTTCACATATAAAATTTTAAAGCACCACAAGTTAAAAATTCAACGATCTACCAATAAAAACCAAGGTTCACCATCTCAGGAGTGGGCTCCATACCAATGCCAACCTATTACTGTGTCGGTATAGGCCAATTTGGCATATTGAGTGTCAATACACACTCATACCACATACTAGTACCGAATCAATACCGTATGCTCTGTACTGGCCAGTTCCATACTATACAAGCAAACCTCAGCAAAAACTATCATGTTAGTGCTTAAACATCAAGTTATAAATACTAGCAATAGTAGATAGAATTTTAGCAATATATAGATATTAGACAAAAAGAATAAAAAAATATTCATCTAACCACAGAGAGAGAAAGAACGATAAGATGCAGGCAAATCTCCAGAGTCCCACGATCTACATATTGCAGCAATCCCTTTGGTAAGGCATTTACACTCGTAATTGGTACATGCTTAAGCTGCACGAGTCGAAAGAAATAACCTCAACATACAAACAAATTAGCATAGAAAGTATAGGGATCATAATAGAAGAGAACATACCTCATTAAGAAATAAATAGCATAATTATAAAGCAACTCTTGGGCATCACCACTTTTTGTGCCAGCATACTTTAATCCTACAGGCATTATTGCACACTGGTAATAATTCAAAAAAATGACAACATACTTTAAGTTATAGTAAAGCCTTGAACATACTTTAAGTTATACTATTATAGTAGAGCATTGCCTAAAAGTACAATATTGTAGTGGGAACTTAATAATAAAAATTAAAAGTGTAACATTCTGACAATGCAACAACAAATTTTCAATTTGATATTGCATTACAACTTTTGATTTTAAAAGAACTAAAAGGTATCTAATTGTTAGAAATATTCTTGCATAAACATCATGAAAGGCGTGCAAGCAAAATAAGGAAAGTGGAGTCTCCTTTCCATTACCATATGTATAAATTGTGTATAGATGTGTAGCCCAAACACAAATAAAGGATGATCCCATAATGCATGAGAAATGGAAAAAAGGCTATAGCCTTCATGCATACATGCTTTGTTGTTAGTTCATTCCCAATTAGTGCATTACAGTTTTATTCCAATAGTTGCTACTCAAGAATGATTATACTACAACAAAAAAGATACTTTTAGCAGTTCTTCTGAGGACATGGCACTGATAAATTAATGCAGTGCAAAAATAAACTAAAATGAAAGGATCATTGTGCCGGTACTATTCCATGCCGAGCCCATACTGACATGGTAGAGAAAAGCGGGGGAGAGGGAGAACAGGAGAGAGGAAAAGAGAGAGAGAGGG
>KE504727.1:694778-707838 GCA_000441515.1 Elaeis oleifera
AGGGGAGGAGACGGAGAGGGAGGAAGGGAGAGAAATGGTGAAGGCTGACGGAGCATGGCCCGACACAGCAAAGAGGCAAGGGAGACGAAGAGAGAGAGAGAGAGAGAGAGAGAGTTTGGGGGCGGGAGGGTGGGGGCGATGGAGGCCGTCAGGTTTGAAATTTTAAGTGAAGTTGGCACCTTGCCGACTTCACTTAAAATTCCCAAAATAACAAACGAGGCCCTGAATGAAATAGGGGGCGAAGCCCCTCCTCTGGCCCTTCCTTCCACTCTTCGGTCCTCCACGACCCTTCAATGGACTCCATCTCTCCCCCTCCCTCTCCCTCTCCTCCTTCCTTTCTCTCTTTCCTCTCTTTCCTTCTCCCTCTCCCCCTCCACCGATTTCTCATTTTGAATGCCGGAACTATCTCGATCAACTGCTAGCATAGCTCGGTGCACCACAACAAGGCGGCTCAGGATGGTTCTGCATTCCTTGTTAAAATATCCCGATCCACTGCTAGCATGGCTTGGTATGCCACAAACAAGGCAGCTCAAGACAGCTCTGCATTCCTTGTTAAATGTATCCGTTAACTTTAATGATTGAGCAACTCAACTCTAACTTTAAAAGGCTATGGAAGACTGATGGAGTACCAAGTGAAATGCAAGCACCAGCAACTATATTAACATATGCCTGAACAAGAGCATCTACATCGTATTCATCACCATCCATCACCCTTCTTCTAATCTCAAGACCCCAACTTTGACAATTTCAGGAATCTGAGATTCAATCCAATCACTAGACGGCCGAATCCTACATGCAAAAATATGAAATATGATATTGTCCTTTTATCAACAGTTAAGAAATTTCCACAAACAAATTTAGCAAAATCACCTGCACCACATTATCAAATTTCGAGCAATGATACGAAGCATGATAAAGTCAGGCCGCACATACTGCAGATCAAAGTGAGTGACAGGAATATGGAGTCTAGATGCCACTACTTCAGATTCTGTCTGTACCAAGAATTGGAGTTAGTATTTAAAATTTGTAATGTGAGGACCTAATACAATAATCAGACTACACACTAAATTTTGATGGAATTTCTGATTAAATAACTTTACCTTCAAAATATCAGAGCTAGTGCAATTGTAGCTCCAGGTGCAGTTACATCAACATTTATTTGTTCCCCATCCATCATCTGAATAAAACAGAAAAACACATATCAACTACTAATACTAATAAACAAGTTGGGATTGCAGAATGCTTTAGGTGGTGGAAAAAATTCACTAGAAATAATGTGGAACCTGCCCAACATTGCGGTTGTGATCATCTGTTGTTTGCACTGAAGTTAAACATATTTCCTGAGGAAAACAATAAAACTTAAGAACTTTGTTATAAATATCTAGAAGTCACCAATAGATTGATTCAAACTGGTGTCATGTGTTTTAATCCCAGAAAACATCAAAACTCAGGGAAAAGAATAATAAATAGTTTCTCAAAGTATACATTGGAAACTCCTCTTTCACCAATATATTGGAAAAGCCGATCCATGAAAGTATCCATGAAGCCAAATGCATCTTTGCCTCGCCCTAAACAAAAAGGAAATGAAAATGTTCAGTGACTTGCTTCCAAGCACATGTTAGTTCATTTCCTAACAATACACAATATACCTAAGGCCACAAGTCCTAATGCAGCTCCTGCAGCAACAGCATATCCTTCTCTTTCGAGTACATTATCACCACCACTTCTGCGGCCTATCTCACCCTGAAGCAATTAAACTACAAAATTAGATAAATGACTTGCCAAAGAAAATGTAAGAGTAGCATCCAGATTTTAAAACCTGTGATATAATAATATGCAGTTCAACCAATTTCAAGGAGTTGTCGCATGTCAATATCAGAAAAAATGAATTGAAGTGTGTTTGACTGCACAGAGAATGGCATCAAGACAAACAACTTGAATTTGAACAAAAGCAGCATGTATGTCAGACTAAATTATCCCTGCCCTATTTGGTGCATGGTAGCATTCACAACACAGAAAATATAATACTTCTAACTTTTCAAAAAGATAACACTATAACAAAATCAATTATTAGTATAGGGCCACTCATGAGATTCATGCCCAAAATTATGTGCATCATTCCCAAACTAATCAGTAGTCAGCCATGATACACATTACATGCCATATACTTTGCCAATATCTGGCATGCATCAATACTGAAAGATATATAAAGTTGTCAACATATTCACTTATGAAAATAAGTATAGATAACCAGATAGCCTGCACAACCAAAACTGTTTTCAGAGACTTTACAATAAAACATGTGTTTGGACCTTTACTTACATGTTCAGTTCTGCCATATTATACTTCATAAACAAAGAATTCTCTCAAATGTTGCTTTCTTAACACCACAGAAATAAACATACTATTATATACAACTCCAATTCAGAAATGAACATAAACAACACGATACTACAGAAATAGCATGAGACCGGACCCTATACCCGCCATCCTATTACAGTGTCAGTATGTGGTTCAGTATAGTACGAGATAGTATACCAAGTATCGGTATGGTATGAGACCGGTATGATATGGTATGCCCATACAGGGCGGTATGGGGAAGTACAGTAGACCATGAGCAATAGAATTCTAAAATTGCTGATATATATTCTGACTAACATTAAGATCTATTAGATGTAACAATATTATACAACTCTATGCATCAACACAATCATATAGAGCGATATTAAAGAACATCTTTCTTCATTCACCATGTCTTTAAGTAATCAATGCATCTCATATATGGCCTTACCAGCTCCTTTTATGACAATGAGATACCATAATAAACTGAATGTCATCAGTACATTCCTAGAACTGGTTGGATTGGTTTCCTTTTTTCTTTTTTTGGACGGTATTCATTATATTAGAAATTTTTAAAAGAAAGAAAAGAAACACACATACCAGTAGACTTTTAACTCACTGCTTAGAAATTTGTCATTTCAAAATGGAAATAAAATTATAATTCCAATTTCCACCTACACTTTGATCTACATAATGTTTCCAGTGTTCCTCCCAATGACAGGACCTCTTTTTTTTTAATTCAGAAAATTCAGATTTTTATTTCAGAAAGCAATTTTTGAATTGACAAGATCATCCAAACAGATAATTATTTGGCCCACCACAACTTAAAAATTATAAGCCTTGTTTACAAAAGATATCCATATCACAGGCATACTTATTTTCAACTCCACCCTTCAAATGCAATTTACAATGGTCTCTCCAAAGGAAATTCATGTCTTATGATGTCTTTTTAGACTATTCCACAGGCATTAATGTCAGAATCATGATTTTCATCATCTTTGCACACAATGCAAAAAGGAAAGTGAAGATAAAGAGCCTAGACTTATAAGAAACAGCATTTAATGATGCAAAGGAGATCAAAAAATGTCATGCCTTTAATGTAAGAATTAAAGCTGATGAAGCCCAAGCTGCAAGGAACCATCAAAAAGGAGTGGTAACAGTCCAAGAATAAAGAGCAGTAATCCGTCCACCAATTATATATCCAATAAGGACCATGAATTAAAACGAAGATCAAACACATTAAGTAGGGAACATATAGAAGAGAGAAAGAAGAGAATAAATTACCAAAAGTATCTTCATAGTCAAAGGGTGTGCTGAACCTTCATACAGAAGCCCAATGGACATTAATGCAGCTGACTAAAGATATTTGAGAAAGATTAGGAAACCAAAAGGCTATCAATCTATGTGTTAAAAGGTGACAAAGGCACATTAAAAGTCGCATTACAAACAATAACTCAAACAAGAATAAATATAGCAAACAGTCAAACTAAAACAAACTGGATTAGAAAATCAAACAAGAATGGGTATAACTAATTGTCCAAGATAGTTAACTAGACTGGAAAGGCTTGTAGTCACAATTATTCTTCAAGTAGGTTGAGTTGGTTGAATTAATGAGGGAAACTGAGAAACGAGATCAGCACTATTCAGCAAGCCTGTTAAATAAATAGAGTCGGCCAAACTTTTGTTTAATTTAACAGCCATATAATTTTTTGAGGGGCGCACATCGTATGATAATAAAGTAGTGTGTTGTGCATGCGCAATTCACATGAGTGGAAGCATGGTAGCTTCGTGTCAGAGGAAGCAATTGATGATCACAAAAATTGGACATGTCGTGCAAACCAAATAAATAGATGGCTCTACTTAATGTAAAGTTGTAAACTTGAGAAAATTTGCATTTTTATGAGAAGAGAAAGATCCCACACAAAAGACACTTGCCATTTGCTTTCCCCAGAGCTCTTTAGTGCAACTATATTTCTAGAGTAGGATTCAAGAGAAATTTGTAGATAAGACCCAACCATTTCCATCAATTATTTAAAATCCCATCCAAACTTAAATACCATGTAGATTGTGTTGCTTCATATTTCATCCTCTAATATTTTTAATTTTGAGCCTGAGTTTAGGTAGTTGTAAAATGGTCCACATCTGATCATTATGATCATTATGGATTTAGTTTTTGTTTGCATTAGTTGTCCACCCTAGCAGCAATTTACCCACTAATTTGGGTTTTTCTCAGTTTATCAAATGGGTAAGAGGTGTTCTGAGAAGGATGGAGAGGGAGAGATACAAACAAGTTCTAATTTACATAGATTGTTCTCAGTGAAAACTGTGCACATACTGTTGACAAGTTTTCTCTGTCTACAGTCTCCTGCTATGCTTCATTCTTTTACAAAACCAGTACCCAGATCTGAAATCAGATCGTCTTAGAAACTCTTCTTTCCTCAACTGTCACTTTATCTCATACAGAACCCATTAAATAAGATGAAATATCAGTTTGGAAACCATATTTCAACCCTTAAATCATCTTCACTCCTATACAGAACATTACATCAACTCACATCTTCCCTCACTTCCAAATATTGTACCTAAAACTACCTTCACGCTGCTGCAAAACTTTCAGACAACAGTTTCTGATGCATTTTTGGATGGTGAAGCAGCAAAACACATTACATCCCAAAAATTTGCAACCCTAGCCTCAGATATCAAAAGTATACAAATTAGCCAGTAATCAAAAAGGGGCACATAGATGAATATATTTGATGGACTGGACTAATAATAATCAAATAAAAAATCTCAAATTTCACTCAGAGAGATCAGTTGATCTGTATCATAGATATTGCCTTCTTCAGTCCTCTTCAATGGTTAACAGTTTTCATTTCCTTATTGAGTTGTTGATCATCCTCACTAGTTCAGTAGATTGACAGTGTATCTCTCCTAGGAAAGGACATCGCTCATTGTAATATTTTTAAGATAATTGGCAGTTGCCTTCAGGCCACTCTCCGTCCAGAAGAAGGATAAAAAAGGTTTATCCCCAATATGTAATGTTTACATTCTCTCAGCATTGAGCAACGTCAGAAACTGTATACTAGGAAACATCACATATAAATTAAATTTAAGAAAGCAAAGAATTATTCTTCAGTTATCAACCTCATAACAGTAAGATGCCAGTTTTATTACGCTAAGTGGAAAATTTAAAGCATATAATTCATAAACAGGAGGAAGACGCAATTCAGAACATCATGTGTGAGAGCACGTGCATGCAAGAGAGAGGAGGGGGGGGGGGGGGATAGACCTGCAAAATTGTTGGCAACTCCACTTCTGGGAAGGATGACGGATATCGAGAAGGAATATGAAGATAAAGCATCTGAAAAGAAACAGTTGTAAACATCTTCACATAAAATCATGTCAAATAATTTCGAAAGAAAAGAGGGAGGAAAAGTAATAACAAGCATCATGGTCATCAAAGACCAGATAGACAACAGAATTCTAACAAGTTTCCAACAGATGTAAACCACTGAGTCCCAATTAAAGAAAGGATGAATTAATACAAGACAAACATTTGCATTAACCACTATCATCATAATTAACAACCTGAAGAATCCAACTAGAATTCGGTCAATGCATAAGGAACAATACCATAACATTTAACAGCCTATTTTGGACTGTCAACAATCCATAGACATCTCGCAACAGAATCAGTGGTTTCTTTTTGGGCAGAGGGAGGGAAGGGTTGGAGGTGGTGGGAAAGATTGTAAGTTCCATGTATTAGATGTATATCCTAGAAGTCAATTATTGGCTGACACATTATTCATTCTATGATACAAATTTGTACTTTAAACTATTTATTTAATCAATAAAGGGCAAATTTTATTTTTTCATTCAAGTATTATGTGTACTTGAATCGTCCTTGAAATTGATGTCACGATACATATTCTCAAGTATTGAGAATCAGAGCCATGTATGATCGATTCCTAAATTACTCCCGATCATAGGATAATCATGGGCACGATGATCGATCCAAATAGACCAGCGCACGATTCGTTTTCTTCGGGATAGATGAGTCTCTAGTCTACGGTGAAAAGACACTGAGCGGCTAGTACTGAGCGGTTAATGCGGGTAGTTGTTATAGAACAACTAGTATTGAGCGTGACCATATGAGAGATCACATGGATTTCTATCCAATCGTCAATGATCATCTTAATACTGTAGTTATGTGACTGATCCTTTGACCTGCGGTGTCACAGTTGCTCACAGTAAAACTGCTGTAGTTTGACTACACATAAGCATTGACTCAATTATGAGTTTTTGTAATAGATATTGGCTTCAGTTAACTGAGCTGTGCGAGCAACGCGTGCATCTAGATGGGATCTATCGATCTTGATAGAGAGTAGTCTTATGAGATTTGAGAAGCTGAGTCCACAAATCTATGGCCATAGCAGTGTGATTGATGGAAAAAATTTCATTTAGAATCATTATTAGACTTGAACTGATCGGATCTATCATATGACTGATGATGAGCTTTAACGATTTATCCATGACCTACCATCTAGTCGAAACTCACGATAAAGGGACTGTATCATACATTAACTACATCTAGAGGTTCTATTTTGGTTCTTCTGGGTTGCCACTACATATTGCTAGATGTCACTGATGGATTGTGAGAACTCAATAGGATCGTTTTGAATCAATGATTCTTGTCAAGTAAGAGTGAAACTGTTCTGACCCACTGAAAGAGATTTTAATGATATCTATGATAGAGATCATGGTATGTCTTACTACCAGACAAAATTGAATTTATGGGGTCACACATAAAGAGAGAAGACCTTGATTAGTTATAATTGGGCTTATGAAGTACCAATTAATATGTATTTAGAGAAACCTTATTGGATTCATGTTAACCTTGCTAGCACCTGGATGAACCCAATTTCTCTTGTAGTTGATTTGCTTATATGATAAACATTGACCCAATTCTTACATTTGATTTAAACCTAATTGAATTTGATTCAATGGCCTCCAATGGTTGGATGCTTAATTTATGACTTGGATTAAATCAAGAAAGAATTTCTTGATTTTATTCATCTTGATTTGATCAAGAATCCTTGAAGTGAATTTTTGAAAACATGTGGACTGATTTATGAGCGTTTAATTGGATCCCATACGATGGGACGCCTAGCACTGGGTATGGGCATGGGTGAATTATGGGTGGCATCTCATTTATTTGGTCCAAATATTTATGGCTAGGACTTCTAATATGATTAGGAGGGATCCTAATTTGATTAGGATACCCATTAGATGTCTATTTAAAAGATCCTAACCCTACTTCTCACATGATCTCATGATCTTCTATCCTTGTCGTCACCTATTACTGTGCCCACGCCCCCCTCTCCTCTCTCTCTCTAGCCCACACCCTCTCTCTAGGCATCCCTATTGGAGCTAAAAAGAGTTGGGCGGCATCCCTTTTCTTTGGTGTCAAGTGTTGGCGCCAAGTTGTTGGTGGTTTCATCCTCTTTCTCTCAAGTTTGTTAGGAGTTAGTTACAACCACTTCTTATTTGTTGTTCTTCTTGATTAGTTAAGAGATCAAGAAAGGTTCTTGATTTCTTCAAAAATCAAGAAAAAAATATCAAAAGGGTTCATGAATTGATCCCCATCCGGGCTTGGTTCAAGCTTACTCAGGCTTTCGATTCAAGCAAGCAGGATCCAAGAGAAAATAATTGAGGTCGACCCGGTGGATACCCGTAGAGACAGAGTGCTTGTGCTGCTGATTCAGAGCCTGATCAACCCCAGATCCAAGGATTGAATTGGATTCAACCCCAATTGCAGGTTTGAGGCAAAAAAAGTGATTCAGGTATGTGAATTGATTACAGACTTCTTCATTCATCCTAAAATCAGTTTATGTTAATTTCAGCATATGAACTAAATCCATAAGTGCTTTTATATAATGAATGCATGCTTAGATTAAAAATGTTTTAATCTGATTTTTCCGCTGCGTCTTGGATTTAGAAAAATTTTGAAATCCACATGCACTAGCACCTGTAGAAAATCCAACAGTGGTATCAAAGTCACATATTTATATATATGAAAGTAGCATAAAAGTCTGAAAAATTATTTTTAAAATTCTGATTTTAGATCATACATGAGATGTATGCGTTCATGTTCAGATCTGAAAAGCGTTTTAGTTCTAATTTTTAATCATATATGCGATGTATGAAAGCATGCATAGGTTAGAAATTAAATTTCTGCGATCTGCGATCTGAATTTTTCGTGTATGCAATATATAATGGTATGTTTAGATCTGAAATTAATTTTTGAAAAATCTAAAATTTTTAATATATATGATATATGATAGTATGCATGTTCTGAAAATATTTCGAAAATCAAAATTTATTTTTTATGCAATGAATTTAGATTTAAAATTATTTTATGATCTGAAAATAGTGTGTGCATGAATTGTTGGACATGGATAGTTTTGCATTAGGTCATATAATTGGATTGCATCTTAGGTTATGATTAAATCATATTAGGTCGAAATCGATGTAGCTATTGATTAAACTAAGTCAAGTGTTGATTTGAGTTAGATCAATTGAGCTTATGATTCTACAAGTATTGTAGATTGAGTCAATTGAACCCTATATGTAGAATCGAATCAATCTAAGGACCTAATTCGGCTTCATGGTTCGAATCCGATTCACCTAAGTTGACTAATTGAAATCAATAAGCTATTTGGTGTCTAAGGCAAATCTCGATCGGTAATTTTAATTGAGAGGCTACTCACCTAGACAATTAAGCCTACAACGAGTTAATAGCGTACCCTCCCGCCAATCTCACTTATCTGACTAATTGGATGATTGGGTTCATTAGTTGCTAAGACGTTTTGATTTAGCCCATGCCAGTTAGATCGATCATGTGATGACTGATTAGATGAGACCTAACCTAAATCTTCCTAAATAATATTAAGCCTTATGATCTTCCACCATTGTAGAAGTGCAGACGTGGTACTGACGTTGACTGTTCTGAGCTGGTTACAGTGGTTCAGTTACATCGAAAATACGCAACCACTGTACTAGCAAAGAGTTGCTCCTAGGTGAAAATGGAATTGGGCCCAATATGTGTTATCTGAGAGACTCAATAACGGCTTCACACCTGCTCGTAAGCGGTGGATCCGACTTAACTAAGAAGTGGGCAATATGTGTTATCTGAGCTCTTATGACATAGAGACCAAGTCGCTGCAATACGCTTGGAGAAACATTTGGGCAAGAATTGCCTACGCATCCGTGTGCGTGTCACCAATAACTGTTAGGTGAGGTACATGACATCGATGGGACCGCAGCACCCACTAAAAACCTTGCATTGGTCGCATCAGATTTTCACTTTCCACCCAGAGAGTGTCGGAATCCGAAAAATAATGGGAGTCTATTTGCATCTAAAAGTTCCTAGAGCAAATATAAATTTAAGTACAAATGTCTAACTAGAATCTCTACTCTCGCAGATAAACAATATCGACCTCTAACCCACTAGTCCGCATCCTTGAAACCAACCGTCTGACTGACATAAATTTAAAGACTGACTCAGAAACCTCAGGATAGTCCTAACATTCGAGAAGATTGGGTATGTACTCGACCAGGATGTCCCAACTTTACCATCCCATCCTACGGCAAAGCAAAGAACTGCTCTGGACAACTGAACGGATGATGACCTTAGGATGAAGGACTGTGCTGGCTTCTATATCAAACGAATTGCAGAGCCAGCATGAGCACATGCCCACTGTCCGTGCCATGATCACTCACCTGCAAGAGTTGTATGGTGAGTAGAGTCGGACCACGTACTTCGAATTGTCCAAATGGTTGTTCAATATGAAGATGCGCGACGGACAGTCAATCCACGATCATTATATGACAATGATCAAGGACCTTGAGGAGCTTAAGAAGCTCGAGCTCACTATGCAGAGGGAGTTAAAGATGGATTTGATCTTCCAATCTCTGACGAGTTTGTTCGACAGTTTATCATAAACTACCATATGAACAATTGGACTGCAGCTTATCCGAATTGGTCAATATGCTAGTCACTACTGAGGGTACCTTGAAAGTTCAAGAAGCTTTGTTCTTGCTGTTGAGCGGGCACCTTCCAAGAGAAAGTCTCAAGGAAAGAAAAAGAATAAGCCTGCAAAGAAGTAAAAGAAAGAGAGTAAACCTAAGAAAGACACTCCGAAGAAAGCTGTGGAGAAAGAAAAATATTTCTACTGCAACTCCGATGGCCATTGGAGAAGAAACTGTCCATCTTACCTGAAGAGCCTAAAAATGAAAAAGAGTGAACAACATTCTGAAGGTATGCTCATAATAGAATCTAACCTAACGGTTTCTTCTACTTCTAGTTGGGTATTGAACTCTGATTCTAGTGCTTATATATGTACTTCAATACAGGGTCTAATAGAAAGTAGGAGTTTGAGACAAGGTGACATAATCCTTCGGATCGGCAATAGAGCAAAAATTGCTGCAGAAGCCGTCAGAACCTACCTTCTTCAATTATCGTCAGGTTTTAGATTAGATTTAAAGACTTATTTTATTCCTATAGTTAGCCAAAATTTGATTTCGATTTCTGAACTAGCATAAGATGGATTTGTTTTCAATTTAATAAAGACTATTGATCCATTTATTTACGAATAAATTAGTTGCATCTGATCTTTTGATTGACAGTCTTTATCACTTGCATGTTGATGCTAATGTGAATCTAAATAAGCAAGTAGTGAGTGCTGTAGGCCAAAAGAGATCCAGAGATGAGTTTAACTATAAGTACTTGTGGCACCATAGGTTTGGCCATATTGGAGACGACAGGATAAACAAACTGGAAAGGGATGAGATCCTAGATTTAGTTAAATCTGAGTCAATTCCAGCCTGTGAATCATACCTTCGAGAAAAAATGACTAGGTTACCCTTGTGGGACAAGGGCAAAGGGCCACTAAGTTACTAACCCTGATACACACCGACGTGTGTGGCCCATTTAATGTGCAAGCCAAAGATGGTTATAGCTACTTCATTATATTTACTGATGATCTGTCACAGTACGGATGTGTGTTTCTCATGAAACACAAGTATGAAGCCTTAGAAAGGTTCAGAGAATTCAGGCATGAGGTAGAGAAGCAAATAAGTAAACCCACTAAAATCCTTCGATTTGATCGAGGAGAAAAATACCTAAGTGCTGAATTTCTTAAATATCTTAAGAAAACAGCATAGTCTCTCAATAGACTCCTTCCGACACACCTCAACTCAACGAAATATCCGAAAGAAGAAATAGAACCCTATTAGATATGGTCTGATCCATAATAAGCTTCACTGATTTACCGTATTTCTTTGGGGACATGCATTACTTACCGCAATGCATATTTTAAATAGGATTCTTTCTAAATTTTTTTCTACCACACCATATAAGATATGGCACGGTAAAAATTGAGTCTGAGTTACCTTAAGACTTGAGGATGTCCAACCTATGTCAAAAGATAGAAAGCTGACAAATTAAAGGATAGATCTATTGTAGCTCGGTTTATAAGATATCCCAAAGAATCCATGAGGTACTACTTTTACTTTCACAAGATCACAATGTGATTGTGAGTCACAATACCACGTTCCTAGAAAATAGTTCATCCAGAATGATGATAGTGGGAGGTTAGTTGAGCTTGACGAGAATGCCTCTGAAGAGCAATGAACTATAGATCCTCAGAAATCCATCCATAATGAGCCAGTAATTAATGTTCCACCTCCATCTCGTAAATCAGATAGAATCTCCCATGCTCCTGAAAGATACATGGATATGCTGAAAGAGAATATAGAAGTGTTCCTTGTGAGAGATGGGGGTCATGGTGATGATCCTAGTACTTTTGACGAGACGATGTCTGACATCGATTCTGAGAAATGGTTAGATACAATGAAGTCAGAAATTGACTCAATACACTCGAATCATGTATGGACCTTAGTGGATCCACCTAAATAATTATTTCCATTAGGCACAAATGGATCTACAAAGAAAATAGATGCTGATGGTAAGATAGAGACCTATAAGGCGAGCTGGTGGCGAAAGATTATAGTCAGCATGAAGGCATTGACTATCATGACACCTTTTCACCTGTAGCCATGCTAAAATCCATCCATACATTCTTGCTGTTGCAGCTTACTATGATGATGAAATATGACAGATGAATGTGAAAACTACCTTTCTAAATAGATATCTTGAAGAAGATATCTATATGGAGTAGCTTCTAGATTTCACGTCAGGTGATAGTGATCACCGAGCCTGCAAGGTGCAAAAATCCATCTATAGACTAAAGCAGACCTCTCGAAGCTAGAATCTTCGTTTCGATGATGCAATCAAATCATTTGGTTTCATCAAAAATGAAGAAGAATCTTGTGTTTATAAAAAGATCAGTGGGAGTACGCTTCTCTTCCCCGTATTGTACATGGATGATATCCTCCTCATTATGAATGATATTCTCATGTTGACCTCAATCAAAGCTTGGTTGTCTAAGGAATTCTCCATGAAAGACTTAAGGAAAGCGTACTATATCCTTGAGATAAAGATCTATAGAGATAGATCTAGAAGGATGCTTGACCTGTCACAAAAACTGTACATAGAGAAAGTGCTGAAGCAGTTCAGTATGAAAAACTCCAAAAGGGGTTTGCTACCCCTTAGGTGTGGCATTCGACTCTCCAAGACATGTGTTCAACCACTTTTGAG
>KE504727.1:710510-723603 GCA_000441515.1 Elaeis oleifera
GGATACCTGTAGAGGTAGGACGTTTATGCTGCTGATTCAGAGCCTGATCAACCCCAGATCCAGGGATTGAATTGGATTCAACCCTAATTGCAGGTTTGAGGCAAAAGAGAAAGCGATTCAAGTATGTGAATTGATTAAAGACTTTCTTCATTCATCCTAAAATCAGTTTATGTTAATTTCAGCATATAAACTAGATCCATAGGTGTTTTATATGATGAATGCATGCTTCGATTAAAAGTATTTAATCTGATTTTCCGCTGCGTCTTGGATTTAAAAAGTTTAAAATCCACATGTACTAGCACTTGAAGAAAATCCAACACCACATCCACTAAAAGCTCCAAGATTGAGAGTTGGGCTCCTCCCAACCCTCTAGTTTCTCTTCTTCTTCCCCACTTTAACAGTGAATTATACTTTGTTGTAGGGTACCCCTGGATTTAAGATTCTAGCATCAATGGGACCACAAAATACAGCAAAGAGTGCATAGAGATATATGTCACTGTTGTTCGAAAATATATAAAATTACTTTTGCAACTAACAAATCCATTTTGCATTACAGAAGTAGACAACCATTGCTAGCTACATCTTCAAAATGACAGTGAAGGTAGATGATTTTGGGATAAAATGACTTACATATCTCTTTTTAAGGGAAAAAAGTGGCCTAAATATCAACTTTCAAGAATTATGAAGGTTAGACCATCTGACAAAGTTCCACTAATCACTTACTGATTCAGCATGTCCAGTGGTTTAATAGTCACTTACCATTTATCTGATGGCAACAAGTGTACAGCCAAAATGTCCAGAAAAACATATGCACCAAAAAACATCAATTTCTTTGCATTGACTATATTAGGGCAACCACGTGGACACGTCTCCTACCACTACAGATCCTGGGGAGAGTCAAATGTACACAACTTCACCCCCATCCGCGAAGAGACTGTTTCCATGTTTCATATCCATGACACCCAAGTCACAATGGAGCATCATTACCATTGCACCGAGGCTCACCCTCTTGCATTGACTCAATTGTATTGCACAAACTAATAATAGCAAGAAGATTATCAAGGTTTGTCAAAAAGAAGCACTCTGATGAAATATGTTACCTTTGATATAGCTGGATTCATTGTGCCCCTGTGGGATGCTGCCATGCCAAGCAATATTCCAAGAGTAGTAACATCGTGCTCCTATGGTCGAGTCCCACAAACAACAAAACAAAGGATAGAATTCATATATAAGAATGACTATTGTCTAGAATAGTATTGCAAGCTAAGCAGCACAAAATGGCAACATAAGTGAAAGCAATCAGTATTCAAACTTTATTTCCAATATCTCAAAGTAGCAGTCACAAGAACTAAATAGTTTCTTCAAAATAAAGATAGACGTAAGCTGGGCATGAAGAGAGAAAGGAGAAGCAGCAAGAGAACGAATAGGCTGGCCATTGAAAGCCAAATAAAGAACAATGATAAATTGATGCAGGCAAGTGATATCACAATGAAAACTCTCTAGTCAGACTAATAATGATTCATTCTAAGAATTTGTGAATCATCAGATGAAAGGGCGTAAACATGGTCAGCGCCGAGTGAATATTTCAATGAAATACATTATTTCATCTTTTGCCTTTGGTTATGAGTAGAGCGGTGAACACTTGATCTACTTTGTTTTTGTTTGAACAGACACCCACAGGAAACCAGGATCCATGCCTTGGGAAGTCTCTTCTAGATAAAAATGAAAGAAGTATGACACTAACTCACAAGAGCACAACGAAAAGTTCATTGGCAACACAATGCTAACATAATAATTGATGCTCAGAATAGATGATGAGCATTAGTACCAAAGCTAACCCTTAAAATTGTTGCCAATAGTTGCTCTTGGATTGCATTTTCCAATGATACAAACAACGATGGATATCAGCAGTAAGATTTTAACTGGACATAAATGGTAATACAGGTCCTCTGCCATTTGAAGAGCTAACCTTCAATTAAAATTTCCAAGAAATAATCCTCATGCAAATATTGTTAATAAAAGTGCATGTGACATGAACTTCAACTGAACTTGAGCTCACACCAGAAGAATTAGACTTGAAATAGGACAGTTTGACACCCCATAGAGATTATAAAGATCCATATGGATGATATATGTTTTGCATCCCATGCTAGGAAATCAGGATAAACAAATTAATGGCAAACATAAATAAGTGCCCCAAATGCTATTACATTGATGACAAATTTCAGAAAAAACACAAGCATACCATAGATTTAAGATGAATTCCAAATTTATCTACGAAATTTATTGTTATACACAGAAACTCCAACAACCAAATGGAAAGATGGCAGAAATATGGTGTCCATGTCCCTCCTCTACTCCCTTAACATGAGGCTGCACATTGGTTGCAACATCCAAAGGGTAATGTCTGCAATTTCTAACTGGAAGAAAGACATACTGCATGCAACATTACCTGTCTGCAGTGTGCAATATGATAAAGGAAAGTTTACGCAAATGTAAAGGATACTATACATTTTGCATAAAATTTAAACTTGATCAATCACTTACCAAAGACACATCAACTGCTTCGAGAAGTGTATATGCTATAAAAATTCAAGAGGCCAGGCAATCAACGGCCTTTTGCAGCTATGGAAGGAGAATGACAAATAACAAAAGTTTGATTTTATAATAATAACATGTGGAATAAGAAAGACAATGCAAGCTTGATAATTGCTTATTTCTATTGTCAATTTATAACCATAATCATGTGGAGAAAGATTCAGATTATAAAACTTGGCAACCACACAAAGCCTTTTGGGAGCAGTGACAAATATAGAAGAGTAATTGCTAAAAGATGGCAACTACAGCCCCACCAAAGAGAAGAAAAGTAGCAGCATTCTGCTTGAAATAGTTGACCATGGCAAAGTAATAAAATAAAATAGAGTGGTTGTGACTGTCTCTGCATATGTGAGAGAGAGACAGACAGAGAGGCTTGGGGCATCACATTGACCATGTAATTTCTGATTAAGAAAGGTTGCTGTAGAGAATCTGCCAATATAATGACTCAAATTCAACATATAGATAACATAAAGCATTATAAAGTTGGGATTTGGATTTGGGATTTGGGATTTCTCAAAACTAAGAATATAGCCGAGCACACGTACAGCAACTATAATGCATTGTTATAAAGGCGATTAATATAAAGAAACAATGAAAAAATACTTGGGGTTTCATGTAAGTTAACCAAAAAATCAACAACACTAATTAAATAAAGCGCAATAAGAAAATCGCATCTCAAAGATGGTTTTCTGAATCAGCATATGGTTAAGCCGTTGTTTTTCGCTTTTAAAGTGATCGATGCTAAAATTCATGTGTTTAATGTTTGACACAAATACATCAGGCCTACAGAGGTATTTAAGTAATATATCACTTCCACATTGGGTTAACGCTCAAATAGCAGTCTATTAAACAGATGTTTCCAGTATGATATTCCACTTCATGCAAAACAAGGAGTGTTGTGCACCTTATTGGAATCTTGATTGGACTGATGTCCAAAATAGGAATTCTAGATGAGCTAATAGACTGACAATATCAGAATAGGCCATACAGCAAATGTTATGCCTAACTGACAGATCCAGCAAGTTCACTGCCATTTTGTGGCATGCTTATCTGCATTTCACTAGCCGCAAGCTAGCTTCATATAATGCTCATTATCATACAATATTGGACCATGACCAAAAGGTTCATCGAACCAGTACAGGAGGTCGTGCCAGCCAGCATTTGGTTCGACAGGTAGTGCCACGCCATTCCAGGGTGTACCGAAATAGGGACAGCCCAGAGGGAGATGGAGGGAGAGGCCTACGTTTGATGCAGCAGTTGAGGGAAGCCCCTCCTAGGCCTTCATCACCTTCATCGTCCGCCTTCATTGCCTTTGCCGCCACCCTGTTCTTCGCTCCACAAATCCCTTACGAATTGTCAAACCCTAGCATTGCTCGAGTGCGGGAGGATCACGAACTGAGGTAGGGGTGTGGCCTATTTAACCGAATAGGCTAACCAGGGGGAATGGGTTCGGCTGATTGAAGCCAACAGACTAACCATGGGTTATTTAACTAGGCTCGGCCTGTTTACTGAGCCAGCAGGGTGAACCATCCCGATTCTCCATTGGTTCAGTTTGGTACACCCTGAGTCAGGCGGTTCAGGGCGGTACAGCATTTCTTGATGATGACCATCCCAATGCCTCATAAACCATCGAACAACTACAATGAAGAATCTTGGAAAGCAAATAACAAGATAACTGACATATCATCATAGTCTCAACATAAGTTGCAATCAAAGTTTAAGATGGAAGAATAGGATAGAATGGATTGGAATAGAGTGACCAAAAGCATACACATCATGATCAGGTATATCGAGACAATGAATGTAGAAATGCAGTTTTCGGAAGATCAAATATGAATAATTAAAAACCATCAGATCATCAAAATTAATGAAACCATGAAGAATAACAAGATACGAAGTTCATGACACTTTCAAACAACTTAGAAATCTGATATAGATTTCTAATCTGCCAGTTTGATTAGCAGTCATCAAAGAGGTTACCACGGTACTTTAAGTCACTAGAGTCTGGCATGTTAGATGCACACGAAAGATATTAAAAATGGCCATGATTCCCTGATCTTTTTAGAATAGAAAGGCTTGATAAATCTACATCCAATTTTGGAGAGGTACTTCCCTTGCTTACATCCTTCACAAAATTGAACTTAAGTATTTAATATGAAAATAATAGTAGCACTTTGAGACTGAGGAAGACACCGAATGCAACCAGAGCAGCAGAGTCAAACAAATGAACATGGTGGCATATGGAATTCTGAATTCAGGTACTCAATATAAAAGGACGAAATTGAGGATATAAGCATTAAATGTTGTGAGAGCAGCAGAGAAAGGAATGAACATATGGTCATTTGAAATTCTGAACTTAACATTAGAATGGATTGACATTTCAACAAAGAAAACCAAATAACAGACAATATCAGAAACAAACCAAATATATCCTTTTTTTAAGAAACCTTTAGATTAACAAAGAAAATATTCCAAAAGGATGATCAATTTCTATTTTGACCAAAACACAGTGGACAAAAATTTCAGGAGACAGCTCAACAAGACTCAATTTGTATGTATCTCACAGCTTCCCTTTGAACGTACAACAAAAGCTGGACAGTTACTTTGAGTGTTTCTTGTATGACGACATAAAGCAATATCAACCAACAAACCACCAGCGATCTAGGAACTACCAACGTCTTTGAACAAATAAAAATGTTACCCAGAACTTATATTCCATTGTAGGATTATTGAAACTTTAATAAACTGGCCGCATGTCCCTATTCAACATGAGATAGATCATATGTCTAATAGAAGATGCAGATCACAGATGATAAGAGTCCATAAAAAGCTTCTGAGGCATATTTAAGAACACGCAAGTACTAAAATAATTCAGGAAAATGTCTGATCATAATATTCTTCGAAAAAATGGTATACATTCTAACCGAAGTAATAATGATCAACTAACAAATCAAAAAGAACTACAGATTGATGTCAAACCTATAATACAAACAAAAGGAAATGACGAGATACCTGGGAAAGATACCGATATAAATCAGTGCTCGTTAGAACACGTAAATGTTCATGCAAACCTAATGCTAGAAGAAGTCCTGCATGAGTATAATTAGGTTCCTCAGGTTTGTTATAAAGTATCCATGTTCTTGACATTTTCCCCTGTATAAAATATGGAAAGAAAGATTAGTATCAATAGCTTTTTTACATGTAACCATTTCGTGGAGTGAAAAGATGTTAAGCATCAAGAATATTCATAGATTCATAGCATTCACACACACAGAGAGAGGTAAAACGCTACTTAAAAGTATAGGATGAACCTGAAAGGGTGCCAGTCTCAATCCAGCAGCAACGCCATTGTGAAACTCAGGCCAACATCTGAGCTCTGACATATTTCTTATATTTGGATCTATGTTTACCTACTTAAGAATGCCATAAGTAAAATATCAGTTCAGACTCTTTGGATCCCACATGATAAAAGGGAATTCAAAAATAATCATATAATACCATTTACACAAGTATGTTACCAGAAAAGTAGAATAGGTAAACTCGAAAAAAAAGTGATATGACAACACTCTACAAACATGAATACTAATAAATGAATGGAAAGTTACATCAACCATGCACACAAGAAGCAAATTTTTACCTGTAAAGAATAATTGCATGTTATCAATATCAGCAAATACAATAAGAACTAGTACATATTTAATAGGGTAGCTCAAAAGATGAATACAATAAGATCAGGCACTGCTAATCCCAATAAATTTCCCCGGCAACAATTCACATGGTATAAGAGCTTATAACATATATATGCTGCTCTTTCTCACATTTCTTCCTGAAAATCAAAGCATATAATGGCTTACCTAATATTCCATTATGCGGTGCTCAGCAGCAATAAAGGGATATACAAACAGAAGTTATAAAACTATAGTACTGAAGGCCTTATTTAGAAGCACAGGGATGATGGGAGTTCACTACAGTGCAAACAAGATATACCAACAACAAACAAAAGATTTTTTTTGCACCTTAAACAGCATGTGCAGAAGTCCATAAGCATGGGCGCACACTTGTTATATGTGAGGCTATACACATAAACCTTAATTGTCTTGTAACATCAGGCATGTGCAAGATAATATCAACTCTCAACATGATCAATTATATAAGCTAGAGTGAAGGAAGAACTTACATGACCAAGCCAAAGGATAAACCTATTGCACATCTAAATGAATTGGGCCTTGCCAATCACCATATCTTAAGTGTGAGTTTAGCATATAATAACATAGTGCACTACCTGATAATCTTTTGAATAATGAGCAATTTTTTCAACATCAAGAAAGGCATTTAGAGATCAAACAAGTGACATTACCAATGATGATAAACATATCCACTAATAAAGAGGGGCAGGCTAGAAAAATGAAACATGGGAGAACAATGAAAGACCAAAACATATTTCTGCTACATAATAGAACAAGAACGTACTGTTGCATTTTGTTGTGCCGGCAATCGGCCAGCCAAAACAAGCTTTGGAACAACAAGTGCCTGTAAAGATGGATAAAAGATATGTCAGACATTGAAACATTCAGCACCTATATATATGCCACTATCACCACAAAACTGATAAAGCATGTGAAAGATAAAGTGCCTCTGTTAATAAAGTGTAAGTGGTAGCAAGAGTAAATGCCCCACGCCCAAAAGGAAGAGCAGTAGTCCTCTGCGCAAGATTCCATAGTTGATGCTGCAACGGGATAGAAAACTCATATAAACAAATTGAAAATATAGACAATAAGATCGTCAAATTATTGAGCATAATAAAAATACAAAAAAAATAAGGATTCATTTAACGGAATTATTGAGACATTAAGAATACTTGGAAGTTTGTACAAATTTCTTCTCATCATCTTATATTTGTATTTTGACACCTGTAATTATGTCCTCCCATATACTTCTACAGCCAATAACAATGCTATATCCGCCACATTGATCTAAAATATTAATCTAATTAGAACTCATACAAACAGATTTAGCTTTACAGTTATACATAAGGTTTCTAACATCCAGTTTATTTTGAAAACCATGAGATTTCTTCAAAAATATGAAATGACCAAAGCACACCATTTAGTACAATGTTTCATTAAGAATAATCAAACAAGCAAGCGTACCTGTTGAACATCCTGATCAGAGGCACTAGGATTAACAGATGTTTGAATGGGCACAGGTCTCGCCGAGCACAGGAGGCGTCTGACCTATGAAGCAAAATTTATAGCTACATTACATGCCAACAGAATTTGAATTAAAAATATTGTAATCATGTAGGCGCAACAAGTTCAGATTTTAGGATGGCATGCAATAAAACATATATGATGAACTAAATATGTATATCCATACACAAATGAAAACTAACCTTCACACAAAAGAAAGAATGCATGAATAGCTATGGGTTTCTTTTCATTATATGTAACTATAAATATACTCCTATGTTTCGCTGGTCCATGTCACTTGTTTCTCTCCCACAGAGAACAAAGAGAACCGGCCAGTACTTGTTAACATAGGGTGTAAACAGAAGATGAGTCGAGTTTGTCATCCCAAACAATGAGTTTGTATGATAACAATAACTGCGTCCTGATCAGAAAATCATTGTGATAGTCCAGCACACAACATCCCCTGTGATGACACATGAAGACTTTTATGTTATAATATTGGTCCAGTTTGGGCAGATGCAATGCGCATTAGAAGAAGCACAGATTGCAAAGATCCCTAATATGATTGAAGATTTCTATTCTTTTGTATAACTTGACAAACATACTCCCACTTCTGGCTAGTGCAATTCTTTTTTCATTCCCCCTTAAAGTAGGGCATACTATGGAAGTTAGGAGAATTTATATCCATGTGGCAGAGATGATGCCGGACAAACAAATGGGTTTCCCACTCAAGCAGAAATCAAAGTGACACTCATGGATAACAAGCCTTTTTTAATAATAAAAGCAACTCACAGATGGGGCAGTCCCACAAAGAGGGCCTCACAGACAAAAGCACAAGGAGTTCATATTCTAATAATAGAGATGCATATATAGTTTTTTTTACATACATAGGCACATGTGTGTGTAAGAGGAGATATTATATAGACATGACATACAATTTTAAAAAGAGTGCACAATCCATCATATGAATCAAATTGATCGGAGATAGATTTTGATCACGGACTGACCAATCCATGGTTATCTCCTATATAATCAACAAAACAATCATAACTGTTGCAACATCACTTATCGTAGTATGCAATTAAAGGTTATAGGTATTCACTTGCTTAAGTGCACAAGAAACAACATCTAAACAAAATAAAATTCAAATAGGTCATGTAAGCTAAAAATTTCACATAAGCAACCTGCCTCACTGTATATAGAAAATGGTATTGATAGACAGTGCTTGCAGAAAGATATGAAGGCAACAGTGATACAAAGTCCATAAAAGTAAATCATTTTCAAATAAAGCTTGCTCCAAGCAAAAGGGGTTGCTCCTCACTTACCAGGAAGTGCAGCCCAAAAAAATATATATACATATGCATACGTATATATAAGACCATTATGAAAACGCAATTTCTGTTTTCTTCTAGATGAATACGATATGGCAATCTTTTCCGCGAACACAATTGGGTTTTAAGATCACTTCCAGATTTAGGTCTAGTAAAGTCCAAAATCGGAAGAGTCTTTTTAGATACAAGAAATCATTCTTTTCCATGAAATCATTCTTCTTCTTCTCCTCCTCCTCCTTCTCCTTCTCCTCCTTCTCCTTCTTCTTCCTCCTCCTCCTCCATCTTCCCCACCTCCTCCTTCTTCTTCTCCTCCTGCTTCTCCTTCGCCTTCGCCTTCGCCTTCCTCTTCCTCTTCCTCTCCTCCTCCTGCGCCTCCTCCTCCTCCTTTTCTTCTTCTTCTCCATCTCCTCCTTCTTCTTCTCCTTCTTCCTCTCCTTCTCCTCCTCCCCCTCCTTCTCCTTCTCCTATTTCTCCTTCTTCTACTTCTCCTTCTCTCCTCCTCCTCCTTTAATGATATAATATATATACATAAATATGTGTGCATATCTTCTATTAAAACTAGGCATGAGGGGTCTAAAATTCATGAAAGTAAATTTTATTCAAATTAAAACTTGTTTAAAGCAAAAGGAGTTGCTCCACCTTGCTTACCATGAGGTGTAGCCCAAGAAAAAAACATATAAACGTATATAGCCATACACGTGTATATGTGTGAATGTAATTTTCTGTTTAATACTGCATATGAACTAATACTGCATTCAAATAATGAGATGACATCTTTCATGGCAGTTAAAATAGGTGCTTGAAGGCAGTCAAGGGTGCACCGAACCTCATTTAAGCGCAGATCACAGCCATAACGCAGTTGTGTGCCTGAGTTGAAGATGTGTTCCATACCATCTTCGACAGATTTACAGGGAGAATCTGAGTCCTCTGATTTCATACCATCCAATCTTGTGACTTCAGAAACTGATGAAGGAACAGTCACCGGTTGCAAATGAAGCATGTATGGTACAGAAATGGATATTAAATTTGCTCTGGTCTGAGATTCATGATCTCTGCTCAACATTCCCAAGCATGCCATGGCTAAATCCTCACGGCCAACCAGCACATAAGCAGCTGCAGGCCAGTCAGTTGGAGGTGATTCTCGGCAATTATCCAGTGCCTGGACATAAAAAGTAGTTTATATGTCATCTTCAGTTCCAACACCAAATAAAAGAAGAAGAAAACTGGGCTTATCAGATCAAGACATAAGCACTCAAGCCTGCCCGAATACTTGTCAACCAACTCAACTAGGGCAAAACAGATGTGAAAGAGACAAAACAGCAGTTGACATTTCCATCAAAATTAAGCAACAAGCAATAAGAGCAAGAGACAACTCACATGACGCAGGGGAAGAGATACACCAACAGGCAGTAAGTCCAGCTGTTGGCGCCCAAATCTTTCACCAACCATGGCCAAGACAGTAAGTTCTTCAGGCGTCCTCGCTGATCCATTAGCAATCTCACAATATACTCCAGTTGAGAGTTTCCTGCCTTTTCTTCTGCACCTAATAGTAGACTATAAAGGAACTATTTTCGGGCCCAGCTTACTGCACAACTTTTATCTTTATACAATAGAGGAGAAAGGTCACTTAAATTAGCAGAATAACATCCTTGCTGCAGACAATTTTCAAGCCATCTGAAAAGGCATGGTGGAGTTCTTGGAGCAGTGCTGGAAGGGAAGGAACGAACTTCAATTAAGACAAGTGGAAAGTCACGAACATAGTAGTCTACATAGCCAGCCTCACCCAAAGCAGCAGCAATGTTACATAATAAAGCAACAAGATGCTCCACATCTCTGCATATAAACCAATTAAGTCAATATTTTTTGAGAGTAAGTTCCCAAACTTCTAGGATCCAGATAGTCTACAGCAAGTGATAGTGCATGGCAGTCACTTAAATGGGCCAAGAACAAGAAAGAAAGTTCAGTTTTGCCACAGCAAATATTTGTACAACTTAAAACCAGATGGCAATGGACACTGGCAACAGCCGAGTACCAATCATGGTAGATGTCTAGTCCCGAGAATTTAGCATGCAACCGGCTATAGAATAAGTATGCATAGCATAACAGATAAATTTAGCTTTCCTCATCAGCCAACTGGTCCATGCTAAGAATGGCACCAAGAGGAAGAGGGCTGTCAGGAGGTTCACAACAGGTTGCAAAATCTTGCACAATCTTCCACTGCAACTGTATCAACTGTACACCACAGAGGACACCATCTAGATGAAACATGGCTAGGTTGTTCCGATGTCGATAGACTAAAAAACTAACTTCAGTGATTAGATGTGATATAGCAGACAGAAAATCATAGCAAGGACAGCTAAAGCTGGGAAACAACCGAGAAGCTGTTTATTTAGTTTTACCATGTTTCAATCAGCTGTGATCTTAGAATTAAGGAAAGCAGGTCATTTTTACCCACTCAAATGGCAAACTTCTGCTTGACTAATTTCATCAATTTCAAACAACCAAGTTAAAATACTCCATTACAAAGAAATTTGAGCAAAAGAAAGTGGAGTAGGGCAAATCACATCTGAGAAAACCACTTTGCCATCTATAATGGCTCATCATGCCCTATCAAAGTGAGGTAGGGGAACGCTCACTGTCAAATCTAAGCATATCCCTCTGCAATCTAATAATGGCTCTCTGTACCCTAACTCTGAATTACTCCGACCAGAAAGGGACCAATTTTGAGATTAAAACAAACTTCAGAAACTAACTGATATAATCAGTATGCTCATGGCATACAAATAAGAAAATGAAGCATAAGATGTATGGATCAAGTCATTATTGTCATCACGAACATTCATGCATATTGCCTACGTTTTGGTAAGCTATGAAGCAGAATAAGTTGAGAAGACTGTATGAAATGATACAGGAGATTTCCATGGCCAGATATCAATCTAATGTTACTCAAGACTTCTGTAAAATTCCTATCCAAGAAAACTTCAGGAAAGAGGAGGGCATCACACAAAATATTAAAGAACGACTAAAGAATAGGGAGAGTGCCTTATTAATTAAAATTTAAGCTAATCGATCAGAAAATAACCCTAAACCACCTACCACCTGGAAGGAGTAGAGAAGATGAAGGAAGTTGACAATAGATGCCTAACAATCGAGCATAACTATAGGACCCAAGGAGTTGAGGCATATCACTTAAATATAAATTTTAAAATTGGCCATCCACCAATAGTCAAACCTATCATGAAGTTTATCAAAATTCTATAATGTTTCAGCAGCAAAGAATTCGCAAAAAGAGCTAAACACGGTAAGTACAAAACATACAGATACAGGATGGACTAAATATAATATAACTATGGTAAATACAGAGACACAATTAATTGATCAAATAAATAAAACAGATCTTACTGTTTCCGCAAATTATCAAGCTTCAAATTCTCATAGAGGGCATGCAAGGAATCCAGGGTTTCCCTCAGAAGCCGAGCATAAAATGCCACCTCCTGATTTTGTTCATCATGTATGTAGGCAGCTGTGTAATCAGCACCTCTAAAACTTGCTGTGCTCATGAAAGAAATGCCTGAAACTGAAGCCTTTTTAGAATAGTGGGTGTGAAATTTACTGTTAATTAAGAATTCCCATGCTGTATCAGGCAATTTAGAGGGTTGTTTTGAAGGTAGAGATCCATATCTTGTACAAATCTTCATTACTGCACGAGTAAAAGACTCCCATTCTGAATCAACAAGGGGATTAGACAAGTAAGCAGAATCATCATCACCCCAGAGGAGAGAAGCAAAATGACTATAAAAAGATGAATGCAGCCCCTCGGCCATTGCAGTGATGCAGTCATCTGCCAGAGCTGACGAAGGGTTTCTACGCAACAAACATCTAAATATCTGCAAATAAAATAAACAAATGAAATAAGAACAACATGCACAACATATATGCACTATATATATATATATATATATATATATATATAAC